>CM024757.1:141576059-141735797 GCA_014218235.1 Colocasia esculenta
AATGGGCCAGGTCGGCTCTACCCTACCACAATTATATATACACATATTTACATTTACATATTAACATATGAATACATAAATTGATATATATGATTACATATATCATAAAAATATATATGTAAATCAAATGTGTCTATACATAGTATTGTATATTATATATTATATACTTTCTATTAATTAATATATTGTTTACGTTATGCATTCATAAATTAGAATGTATACATATGAGAGTGTACATTATTTTACATATTATTTATATGTACATGTATATGATTTATATGTAATTATGTATATACATATGATTTAATGTGAAAAAGATCTTCTCATTTCTAATCAATGCTCTGTCATATATAAGTGCATATGATTTTTTTTAAAATTTTCATGCTTTTCTCAGATTTTTCCTGAAAAAAACAACTTTTTAATAGGCTTCAATCAGGAACAGATCAGGATCGGTCTTATATCTTTTTCATGCTGGTTTTCTCTTGTTCTTGTGGTACATTTGTTAAGCAGAATCTTATATAGGGTTGAGGCACTATGATTTATGGATGGTCAAGGCATATGTTTCTCTCATTCACATTATGCTGATGAGTCCCTTATTTTGCTTTTGATGCTGTGGAACAACTCTTTGTGATCACCTATGCTTGAATGGTTGGAGAAAACATGGATTAAAGATGAATTCTGAAAACAGTCAGATGGTGGCAAGTGGCAACATGGATATCTTTTATGTTTATTCCATATCTGGCTTTACCTCTGACCAGGAGGACGTGAGTGGGCTGAAGTTGATTTTTGAAAAGAGCTAGATAATGGAATAAAAATTGGACTCCAGGTCACTTTCAGGGGAAGCAGTGTGGTTTGTGTCATTGGAGATTTTTCTATTCCATATCCATGTTTACCTCCGACCTGGGGTTATCCATTAGAGACATTAGGTGAAGATTGCTCGGAAATTCTATTCTAGATTAGGAAGTTGGAAAAGGAAAGTTCACTCTTAGGGAAACGTTGGTGCTCTGCATGTCAGCCCTTGACAGGCTTCTATATTTATACTGTCCCTTTTGCCTTAAGGACAGTGGTCTGGATTCTGGAAAGTTAGGGCCATTCAGATTAGACTCATCTGGTGTGAAAGTGCAGGTAGATGCAGGGAGAGGGGGTGATATCAAACGGTGCAGCATTAAGAGTTTGAGACTTTGAGGGTCTTTGAGCTCTTCTTGAAAGATGGATCCAGAAATTTGGCACAAATGGGAGGGTTTTGTTTCTTGGACATTATCTAGTAGAAATACTACTTGACATCTGGGTTATGGGATGCTCTCCTACCACATCATGCAACTGTTCTCATATGTGGAGAGGTATTTTGTAAGTGAAACAGGTGATGCAGAGAGGTATGCAAATTACCATCAGCAGTGATCAAAGGATCTTCTTTTGGAAAGACAATGTGGCTGATTCATTGCTCTCCTAATCCTCTTGCAAGGACACAAGTATGAGTTGGCAAGGCCTTTGCATGGTGTTGTCAAGCAACCAAGAACTGAATTTTGGAAGGGGACTGACTTTGGCCAGTTTTGTTTTTGGTCTTAGTTCCTACCACTTTCATCCAGGTTTGAAGGAACTACCTGGATTGGATGGTGATGGTCTGATGCATTTTAGGGGGATTGTGTTTCCCAATAAAGATATTGAAGTAAACTACTAGTAAAAATTGGAAAATAGCAGAAATATTTGAGAAAGGCAACTGGCATAATTGTGTACGTCTTGGTTATTCCATGTTGTGTGATGGAATCACTTGATTCACTCTTTCTCAGATTTGTCTGGAATTGGTGTACATCGTAACTCAGGTAACGGTTCAGATCAGACAGACCCTGTACCTATCTGGATTTTGAAAACTTCAATCCTTGTATAAAAGAAATTTATGGAGCTATATGCTCGAACAGTTCTTGTCTCTTTCTTTGCTTTTGTTTATACCCATGAACAAGAACTTGTCTGTGTATGCATGCTTGAGTTTGTGATCATGATCTGTCAATGCATGATCATGTATCTGTAATGCATGTGCCTGTAGGGATTTAACTTATGGGTGTTTTTTATTGAAACATTTTGTTGCTTTTTTCATCTACACTCAATCTTGGTCTTGATATCTTTGGGCTCTTCATTTTGCCCAAGCCTAAGACAAGTTTTGTTCCTTTCCTAAAAGTTCAGTTCCCTCTGGTTCTCAGAGCACATTGATTTTAAATGTATAATGTTACAGGTCATTTTGAAATCATAAGGTCTTCTTTGTCTTGAAGCCACGTCTTGTTATGGTATTCTAGTATAGTCTTGTGCAGGATTATAGAACCACTAATACTCTCTAATTTTGGTATTTCCACAGAAATGTTCCTTCAAGTGCTGCTTTGCCCATCATTCGTCCAGCACTAGGAAGACAATACTCTATCTCTGATAGAGCAAGGTGGCCATGCAAGGATATCTAAATCACTTCTTGGGGAACTTGGACATTGTTAATTCTCGAGAGGTAAGAAAGTGCATTATACTTCAACAACAGCATATAGCATCATCATTCCTACACTTCTAAATGACAGTCCTTCCTTTCTGATGCCACCAGCAGTATCAAGTGGCTTTAGAATTGAGGGCTTCCAGCTCTATCAATGAACTATATTATGAAGTCTGACAATAAAAAGGACTTATGGAAGTCGGGATCACTATTGCAATGGCATTAGTCACAATGGTGAGATTGGATAAGATGTATTAGATCTTTTTGGTTTTTTCCCTGTAATGTTTACAATTAGGTTTTAGACACCATGACTATTTAGCCCTGAATGAAAGAAACTTAACTTTCCTCAGAAGCAGGTCCTTCTTGTAATTTTACAATTAGCTTTTAGTTCCTGCTTCTGAAGCCAAAGGGAAAAGGACCTGCTTCTGTGGAAAGTTAAGTTTCTTGGATTTAGCCCTGCTAAATAGTGAATTTTGGGGGACTAAAAGCTAATTGTAAAAGATTACAGAGGGTCAGAGTCTAAAAACTACAAAAAAAACTTAATATATTAAGGAACAAGGTTAAACTACCAGAAAAAAAAACTGATTAATTGGTCTTTATCTCTCTGTCCACAAGAATTGCTTTAAAACAGCTTTCTACAATCACCTTATACCTGTATCATGCAGCATTCCTTCAACATATTCCATACTAACAATAGGGTGTCGTGGTGATATATCTTGCATTCCATATTTGAGAATGACTCAGCCTCATAGACAAAATACAAAGTCTCTGATCTTACTTTTTTCCTCAGGAGACCTTTGTGTCTTTCTTCACTTTGCTTTCTTTCCTTTAATATAGAACAATGATGTGATTTTTGGTCCACTTAGATTCTCAAAGCTGTTAGATTCTCGTTTATCATTTGGTTATTGATTTCCAGAGAGGACTAATGGTGTATATTACTGTGTTGATTTGAACTAATGCCATCTAATGGTTTTGTTTTTCTTTTTAAAAGCGGATTATACCATCATTTCTATTCAAACAAGTGGTGGTGGTACAGTCAAATGCCATTTAGTGTGTTGTGCTTTAATCTGCATATGATACATGCTTCACCTCCTAAAATTCTGATGTGACCAAAACTAGAGAGAAAACGTTCAACGCAAAATCCAATGAGATTATATTATAGTATTCGTCCTTTAGATGAACAGAATAATATTCCATCTGTGTCAAGTGTGACTTGACTTAGTTTGATGGGCAGGAGAAGTTATTTTTTCTGTCCTTACTCAAGAGACATTCATATTTCTCAAATTATTTTGTTTGAAAACATCTAATTTCCTGCTCCTTTTGCTTGTGAATTTCTTGGTCTTGCTTAGTATCATATCTCACTTTGGCACCCATTTGTTCTCTCCATGTTGTGGGTGTGGGTCACCCTCCACCATACATTGCTTTTCTTTTACTTTTTGAGTTTTTTTTTAAAATATGATGCTTAGGCATTGAATTGATGCTGTTTTCTTGCAAAGACTTGGTTGTCTCACTTGAGAATTTGTGGCTTTTGTTCCAGGCTGACTGCATATCCTGCGCTTTCTTAGTTTGAATCCATTAACCATTTAACCTATGACCTTTTGAGTGTTAAGTGTTAACAAGACTCATTGCATTGCAAATACAATAGTTGGTTAGATTGTCAGAGTTTCCAACCAGTCAACATTCTCATTTTCCTTGCTTATCTTTTGGGCTCTCCTGATATCATTTGAATATTTATTTCTTTCTGTTACAACCAAGATGCAGGAGAACAGGAAGAAGAAGATGAGAAGAAGGCACCATGAGAACCAAACCAGGGGTGCGGTGGTTGAGAATAATCACCTCTCCAGCTGCCACCCCACCTATATATATATGTATTAAGCTTAGGGCAATCACCTCCTTACAAGTTACAAACCATGACAGAAATGCCCCTGGCTGATGACTATCCAGGGTGCACACCCAATAGACCAGAAAAGACAGAAACAACAAATAATAAGAGGAGGACCAAACTATCCTTCGCCTTCTTTGCATCCCCCTCAAGCTGAGCATAGATATCTAATATGCTTAGCTTGTTTAGCATTCTTCTGAAATCGTCTTTTGACAAACTCTTAGTAAGTACATCAGCAGCTTGATCTGCAGACGGACATAAGGTAGGCACGACTCTCCGGAGTCCAACTTCTCCCGGATGAAGTGCCTATTCAACTCTATATGTTTTGTACGATCATGTTGAACAGGATTGTTAGTAATGCTGATTGCTTCCCTCTTGTCACATTAGAGCTTTAGGGGAAGCACCACCTTAACTCCAATGTCAGCTAGGAGCCTAGGAGAACCTTCAACCACAACAACTCTACTACGGCTTGTGCCATGGCTCTGTATTCAGCCTCTGCACTTGACCTTGCACAAACAGACTGGTTTTTACTCCACATAACAAGGTTTCCACCCAAGTAAATACAACACCCAGATGTTGACCTCTAATCATCTTGTGATCCAGCCCAATCAGCATAAAAAAACCCTTCCAAACACAGCTGACCTTTCTTGCTAAATAACCAACCTTTTCCTAGACAGGTTTTGATTTATCTCAAGATCCAGTCAACGACTTGCATGTGCTTAGTTCTGGGAGCATGCATGAATTGGCTGACCACATTGGTTGCATATGTAATATCCAGCCTGGTCAAGGATAGGTATATAAATTTTCCAACCATTTTCTGATACCTGCCTTTTTCAGACTCTGAGAGAGCTTCTCCATCAAGAATACTTAGCTTGTGGTTCATTTTTATTGGAGTATCAGACTGGTCTACTTCCCATTTTCGCGGTCTCTTTCGGCAAATCAAGGGCATACTTCCTTTGAGAAATATGAATGCTGCTGTGAGATCTTGCAACTTCAATCCCAAGAAAATATTTCAAGGGACCAAGATCTTTAATCTCAAATTCCTTTGCTAGATTATCTTTCAGCTGCTGGATTGCAACAAGATCATCACCCGTAACAACCTGCCCACCCTTCCACTTCACAAAGAGAGTATGGTCAGCATTTCCTTGTTTAAAACCCATCTTTAGCATAGTTGTTCTTAGTCTTTCAAACCAAGCTCTAGGGGACTGTTTCAGGCCATACGGCACACAGTGCTCTCTTAAGTTTACAAACTTTACCATCTGTAGTCAATCCTGGGGGAGGCTGCATGTACACCTCCTCTGCTAATTCCCCATTAAGGAATGCATTTTTTACATCTAGCTGGTGCAACTCCCAGTCATGGTGGACAGCAAGTGACATCAAAACCGGAACAGAGGATAACTTGGCAACTGGAGCAAATGTTTCTTGGTAATCAATACCATAGGTCTGTGTAAACCCTTTGGCAACTAACCTTGCCTTGTACCTTTCCATGGTTCCATCAGACTTGAACTTTATGGTATATACCCATTTAGAGCCCACGGGCTTCTTCCCTGAAGGTAGATCAACCAAATCCCATGTACCATTCTTCCTTAAGGCCTCCATCTCTTCTTCCATTGCCTTAACCCATCTTGGATTCTTCACAGCTTCTGAAAAAGAGGAAGGCACGGTGGTGCTGGAGATAGATGAAAGGTAGGTCTAGTATGATGAAGAAATTTGAGAATAGCACAAGTATTTGGAGATTGGATGGTTGGTGCACTCTCTCACACCTTTCCTACATGCAATAGTCTGATCAAGGTCAGTGAGAGTTAACTGATTTTCAGTTTCAGAATAGCTTCAGGAACAACAGGAGATGAGGACCCATCATCCTTATGAGAGTGGTCATCAATAAGAGTCTTGTCCCTAGGTTGTTCAGTCACCTCTTTTTGTCTTCTAGAGTGGACCTTTCCAAACCTGGTCTTTTCCTTAGAGTTGGTTCCTTTAGCAATCTTGCAACCATCCTTGGCATTGGCATCTCGAACGGAAGAGGACGGGCAACCCAGAATGCCCGCAAAAATATGACAAGGAATAAAGTAGGGATCCACGGTAATCTTCCCCTCAGATAGATCCGAGGAGAAGTATGACTGTGACTCAAAAAGGTAACATCTCTTTGGTAGTAGATCTTCCCTGTATTGGGGTCAGCACACTTATACCCTTTCTGAGTGGGAGGATAACCAAGAAAGACTAGGGTCAAGTTTGGATTTTGAAATGACTTGGACCCAAGACATGGATAAACAGAAGCACCCAAATACCCAAGGAGTCAAAGGAGAAGTTGGGTGATCTGGGCATAAGATAGTCACAGGAATATGGAATCCTGCAGCTCTAGATGGCATCGGATTAATGACATATGCTGTTGTAAGGACAGCATCTGTCCAGTACTCTTGGGAATTTTGTGCTGAAACAGGAATGCCTGAGCAGTTTCCATTAGGTGCTGATTCTTTCTTTCTGCCACTCCATTTTGTTGTGAAGTATACGGGCAAGAGGATTCATGTACCATCCCTTCATCTTGCATGAACACATTCAGATTTTTCGTGAAGTATTCTTTTGCATTATCATATCTAAACGTCTTTATTTTTTCTCAAATTGTGTCTGCACCATATTGGAAAAAATCTGAACTGCTCTAGGCACTTCCTTTCTCGACCTCAAGAGATACACCCAAGTACATGAGGAAAAATCATCAATAAAAGTGATGAAGTAGCGATAGCCACCCAGAGAACACATGGGTGAGGGACCCCAAACATCAGAATTGACCAAATCAAAAGGAGCACTGCTCTTTTTTATTGAAGTTGAAAATTGAGATCTACAATGTTTGCCAATTGGCAGAGAGGACACTGAAATGGCTCTGGTTTAATTGACTTAAACAATGTGGGAAATAAAAGTTTCAATGAGTTGAAAGAAAGATGGGACCTAGACGACAATGCCATAATTGTAGCTGCTGAATTTGACTGGAATTATTGTTGGTTTTCTTAGACTGAAGAGCTGCCCTCCCTTTGATGTTCAGTCGGTAAAGACCCGTCCTCAAGACCACTCCCAGTCGTTCACTTGGTCTTCAAATCCTAGAACACACAATGGGTTGGAAAGAAGGTTATGGAACAATTAAAAGATTTGGTAAGGTTGCTAACAGATAGGAGATTTATCAGAAGGGAAGGAACATGTAAAGTAGATGACAAGGAAAGATGATCATCCAGTCTGATGGTTCCTTTGCCCACAATTGTGTCTTGAGTACCATCAACTACCATCACTTTTTCTTGGCCAGAAGAAAGAGAACAGGTAGAGAAGAGACTAGGGTTACCGGTCTTATGATCAGTAGCTCCACAATCAATGATCCAAGATGTATCTATTGGTTGAGATGTAGCACTAAGTCAAGCTCCCTCAACACTGAACTTACCCAAGAAGTGGAAGTAAGAGCAGAGGTGTCTAGCTGATGAGCTGAGAAAGAATCCTTTTTACAGTAGCAGTATCAGCTGAGGATAGGCCCTTTATGCTAGACTTGAGTATTGAAAGATCCAACATCCTGAGAAGAAGTCTGAACCATTGCTACATTTCCCTTGGCCTGTTTGCTGCCCTTCTTGCCACCGAACTTGAGGAGCTTCTTATCAGGATAGAGCTCCCAGCAGTCATCCACAAGGTGGTTAGATCTGCCGTAGTACCTACACTTCCTGCTATCTTTCCCTTCAACATCTTGACTATTACCACTACTCTTCTTAGACTTAGAAGCATTGTTGGTCAGAGCAGAATGGTCATAAAGAACATGCCCACCTGCTGTTTGAATGTCCACCGGCATTGCCTCTCTCCGATTCTCTTTAACCAGCACCCTTTGATATACCTCATCTAGAGATAGAACACTAGTTTCATTGAGAATCTGTCCCCGAAGTGGCTCCCACTCCGGGTTTAAACCGCTAAGGAACTTCAGAACCCTTCCCTTCTGAATGAACTTCAAGTCTCAAGTGCCTTTTGTGATCATCCAGAGTATCCCATTTATCAGCATCATAGTAGTCGAGTATCATCCCATAGTGTTTGTAGGATAGTGAAATAATCTGTAACAGAAAGTGTACCTTGCTTTGCCCCATACAGAGCATTCTCCAACTGATAGACCCTAACAGCATTTTTTTTTTCATACATCTTTTCTAAGACACCCACATGTCTAGCCGCCTCCTTCCACAATCAGTTTCCTCTGAGCATCTTTAACAGAGTTGACTAACCAAGTCATCACAACACTATTATGTTCAACCCAATCTTCAAACTCAGCACTATCCTTACCTGGTTTCTCAATTTTACCATTGATATAGCCAGACTTGTGCTTCGCTCCAAAGTATATCTTGGCTGCCGCTGACCATTCAACATAATTATGTTTGTTCAACTTGACCGGAATAATCTGCAGAGCATGGTGTTCATGACCCAACACAGGGCCAGACATCAACACCTATTTTTCTGCAGAAACCTCCTCAGCATCTGTGGATGTGGACTTGGAGATTGACGGGGACTACTGTTTGGCCAGGAGAATCTCTCCCTCTTCCTGATGCATCCAACTGTGAACCTAAAAACCTAGGAGACAGACAGCCTCTGTCTCCACAAGGGCAGGGTTCTACAGCTCAACAGAAATAGGAAAAAGATGGAGAGAAAGGGTGCGGTCCCTGCCAGATAGAGATAAGAAACGGCCAGAGACCTTTTCTCAAGCCAGAAATGGCTGTCCGGTGAAGATTCCTCCAAGAGATGACCACTACTGGCTTGGGCTAGGGAGAAACCATAGGGCGAAACACCAAGGAACTCAGCGGTGTTGCTTTTGCCCTGTTTCAAATCTCCTTTGGCTCTGATACCATGTTACAACTAGGATGCAGGAGAACAGGAAGAAGAAGAAGAAGAGAAGAAGGCAGCAGGAGATCCAAACCAGGGGTGCGCTGGTTGAAAATAATCACCTCTCCAGCAGCTGCCGCCCCACCTCTCTCTCTCTATATATATATATATTAAACTTAGGGCAAACACCTCCTTACAAACCATGACAGAAATGCCTCTGGCTGATGACTACCCAGGGCCAAGGATGGCAAACTCGGTTTCGGTGTCCGTTTCGGCCCGGTCCAGTTTCGGTTTTTGGCCAAAACAAACCGAAATCTAGAAAAAACCCATTAAAAATACAAAAAAAGAGAAAAATCAGGAAAATTATAAGAAATTACCAAAACATCAACAAAATCAGTGGACATGCATTTGCATATAAATAAATTTGATTAATGAAGAATTGTAATTTACCTGAACATCACCTCGAGACATGGTTATTTATCGGAACATTATTTAAGTAAATGTTTATATTTGTAGTTTCATTTACTTAAGATATTACATATAAATAAGGAAATACCCCCCATTTGAATCAATAAAAATATCAAAAAAATCATATCTATTACCAATAAAAAGTCAACTCTCCCATCTAAGAAGAAAATTGCGATTTTGGTGATTTCATCAAATGTCGACTTTTTAATCTCTCATAATTTTGTCTAACTAAAAATTTCATAATTCAAATAAACCACATGGGATATTAAAAATCCAAAGTCCGGTGAAATAAGTCAAATGTACATGTGACTTCTCCAAGGGGCCAAATGATGAATTTGGATTTTTAGTATTTCATGTAGTTTATTTGAATTATGAAATTTTTAGTTAGGTCAAATTATGAGAGATTAAATAGTTGGCATTTCGATGAAATCACCAAAATCGTGATTTTCTTTTTAGATGGGAGAGTTGACTTTTTATTGGTAAGAGATATGATTTTTTTGATATTTTCATTGATTCAAATGAGGGGTACTTCCTTATTTACATGTAATATCTTAAGTAAATGAAACTACAAATAAACATTTACTTAAATGATGTTCAGGTAAATAAGATATTGGTCAGTTCTGGCCCAATACCATTATTATTATTGTTTTTTAGTTAACGAACTGGAACAATGTTCCGGTCCGGTTTCGGATCGGTCAAGGCCAAAACTGAAACATTTTGGCCGAAGCTGCCATCTATTCCCAGGGCGCACACCTAATAGACCATAAAATACAGAAATAACAAATAATAAGAAGAGGACCAAACTACCCTACGCCTTCTTTACACTTTCCTTCTAGATCTTAAGATGGGAGAACATAAAATTTCTAAGGAGCAATAAAAGTAGCTGTCTTCCCTTTTCTTATTTCAAGTACATCATATATGGTCTTGGTTTTTCATAGTTACATTACGATGTGATTAAGTTAGAGCTTTCTGGGTACGGTTTACATTTTGTTAAACACATGGTAGATGAGCAGCACCACTATTTCACATCCTTGATATGATATTACATAGGTTTGTTCTTCTAATTCTAAAATAGTTTAACTTTACTGGAGAGAAAGTGTTGTTTGAAGACTTACTTATTTTTGTCCTTATCTAAACTGCAGGTTTGCAAATTTTTAGAGGTTTCCAAATTATCTTTTTCACCAGAATATGGACCTAAGCTGAAGGAGGATTATGTAACAGTGAGACATTTACCAAAAATACAAACAGATAATGAGGATACAACATGCTGTGCATGTGATTGTTATGGTTGTTGTAATGGAAACTGGCAAAAGGTAATACCATGATTTCATTACAGGATTAATGGTTACCATTTGGATATTTATTATCGTAGGATTTTATGTCACCGAAAATGTTGTTGCAGTTGACTAGTCATGTGCTAGCTACTTGTAAGTGGATGGTTACTTCATGAGAATCAATAATTTGAGTAAGCACCTAACATAATATAATCATCACCAGGAGATTGCTTCTGATAGAACAGAGGTAGTGCCTTTGCCTGGGAATGATGGATATGATCTTCAAAGTTCAAAACAAGAAAAAAAAGGAGTGTATGCTAGGCTAACGTTTGCAGGTGGTGTTTGGTCACCAATCTCTGTTAGTCATGGATCTTCATCTCAAAAATTCCAAGCTGTCATTTTTCGCCTACATCTTTTAATGAAAACTATTTTTGACGTATGTGGGATGTGCGGAACATATCCATTACCTGGCTTAGTGGTTGGTCTCCTAACAAGCAAAGATGAAATTAATAGCTAATGAAATACTCATCCCAGCCAGGATGCAGATTTTTCTTAAATTTGGCAACTGATTCCCTTATCATTCTGAGTTCTGAGTAAGATCTCTCCATGAAAGAAAGACTGAGGCCTTAATGGTGCATATACAATTAGCAAAGTAATTGGGCCAGAAATATCCTTCCCTGTTAGTATGAAAAAGCAATTTCCTTCCCTGAAAGAAATCAGCTGAGGTCTTAATGATGATGATAATGCCTATCCTAAAATGGACTAATGTGTGTTCAAACATGTCCCGCCCTTAATGTCATGTCTTGTAGGACAGAAGAAAGAACAGATTATTGTGGTAGATCAAATGGAGAAATTCTCTAGAGTCACAGGTACAGTGCAAGAGCTAAATAGACTTTTCAGGATCAGTGAATGGCCATTGACTTGATTCCATTTGTATATTGAGTAGGACAGTGGATGTGGTTAACCAATGGCCTTGAATGGCACCTAAGGACTTTGTTGCATGCTCTTGGTCAGTTGGTTGACCACTTTAGTGGATGTGGTTGATCATTGGCCTTGACTGCGGGGTTTGCGGAATTGGCTGATTCCGAATCGGATCGACCCTGGCCGATCTAGCAGATTCTCGCCAATCCCAGCTGATTCCCAGCTGATTCCTACCCTATCCAAGCTGGATCGGTCCAGGTCGATTTCTGGGCTGATCAGATCCTTTATTCCATGCGTGACTGGCACCTAAGGACTTGTTATATGTGCTTGATTGACCACTTCATTTGTGATGATCGCTCCCTAGCCTCTTAGTCTATTCAACCCTGTGGATGAAATATTAAACATGAATGGATGAATACTCAAGTTGGAGGCAGTGAATGACAACTGCTTAAGTGACCAGAGTTTCCTATCTTTAGGAATGGAAGATATGAAAGAAGCGTCCAGTGCACTATGAATTTGAGTGAAACAACCAATTCGTCCATTAGTATCATTAATGGATTGTTGTTGGAACACGCAGAATTTCCTCCACCTTTATATATATATATATATAAGGAGGTTTTCTTTTTATGTGCGTGGGCTTGCCAATCTGTCAAACAGACAGAATTTGAAATCCGCTTGATGCCGAAAATTGACATGTCCATTTATTGGACTAGTGCTCCTATATTTTGGCGTATTTCTTCCGCGCATTTATTTTATCAGTTGTTTAGGGTTTCGTGTACTGGACCCTTCCCCACCGACTGGAGTCGGTGTTAATTTACATTGAATTGAATCCGAATACCTTTGATAATGATGCCGAGATTTATTTTTGGCACAAAGTCCAAAGAATTTGAAAATTGTAATTTGGATTATAATTTGGTCTTTCAAGACCTTACAATTGGTCCCGATTATGTAATCAGGTTTTTAGGATTACGTTCCATCACAATCGAACGCTTTGAAATTACTCTTGACTGCATTTGGATTGATTTGCTTCATTTCTGTCACGATCAGACAGTTGACTTTGTTTATGTCATGATCGGGCTGTTGACTTTACTAGTCATGATCAATGTTTTGATGATGATCAAACCTTTGGAGTAGACTTGGTTTTGTAAAGGGCATTTCTGCACAAGGCCGAGTATATTTGGTCCTTTTTGGGTATTTGTTGTAGCTGTTACCATTTCTTGGGTATTTTGCAATTTCATACCCTTTTTAGGGGTTTTATTGCAATTTTAACCCTTTATGAGTATAATTGCAGTTTCTGACCCTTTCTGGATACAATTGGTATTTCTTTGACTTTTCTGACGTTCTTGTCGTTTCTTGGCTTTCTTGGACATTATCGCCACATCTTGGCATTCCCGAGTGCTTATGTTATTTCTTGACCTTTCTCGGATATTTCTACCATTTCTTGACATTATCTGGCATTTGTACCATTTCAGCATTTCTTGGCATGTCCAGAGATTTCTGTCATTTTTTGACAATCTCAAAACTTGCAACGACATGAACCAGGTGTTGGACATTTCTAGGACTTTCCTATCATTTCTTGGAAACACTAGGCTTTTCTGTCATTCTCTGACTTTCTTAGCCTTATGTTGAACTCAGGAGAGCGCACGCCAGTTCAGGGAAGTGACGTGGGTCCCGCTCCACCGAGCCATGCAGATGCAGATAAGATCAGAGAACTGAAAACTTGGTTAATGCTGTCTTTTGAAGAGGAAGATTTGGACAACATTGTATTTGTGCCTTTATCAGGACTTCTTCATAATTCCTACCTTTTGAGGACATTTCTATAATTTCTGTGTTTTCGAAGACCCTTATGCAATTCTTATCCTCTTAAGGGGCTTCTTACAACTTTTCGTCCTTTTGAGGACTTTTCTGCCATTTCTGCCCTTTTGGAGGACTTCCTGCAATTTCAGATACACAACATATATCAGATGAACAGCCCTTGCAACCCTTTGAAGGGCCTTCAGCTTTTCTAGAGCTCTCCAAGAACCCAGTAGTGCCTTCTTTTTCTTCTTCACTGCTTAAAGAGAGCTTTGGCCGATGGAGAACTTGTAGCACTTGATAAATGAGGGTTTTCATTTGATACCCCTCATAAGTCATAATTGCTTGATGACCACAAGAGAGATCTCCGTAAACACGTGGTAAAGTCCACATGGTCTTCACATGAGAGATGTACACATGAACATTTCACGAACACGTGGTTTCCATGTACACACATGGTCTTTATGACCACGTAGTTCCATATGGAGATATACACATGAACATGCCTCAAGCAGAGTCTCTGCATGGGTAGAGTCTCGACATAGAGGTATGCACATATGAACATTTCACGAACACATGATCTCCATAAACACATGGTTTTTATAACCACATGGTGTCCACATGGAGATATACACATATGAACGTGCCTCGAGCAGAGTTTCTGCATGGGCAGAGTCTCCACATGGAGGTTTGCACATATGAACACATAAACATTTCGTCCCCATGGAGCTAGCTCGACATGGAGGTTTACATGAACATTTAGACATTTTACCCCCATGGAGTCCCGCTCGACATTGGTATATACATGAACATTTATTTTTCATCTCCATGGAACTAGCTCAACATGGAGATATATGAATTTCACATTTGGAGACTATCCTCTCGTATCGCTCGACACCTTCTTGACACAGACAACTTGTAAACGTCCTTGAGAGTCCCCCCCAAGGGGGGGGGGTCAGCAGGGGGATAGAACCCTGGGGTGTGCCAACCGGGGGTTTCATTTGAGTCCCTTGGGGGCTTTTAATAGGGGCAGAGGAGTGAGGAGGGAGAGAGATCTACCCGGATGGGGTCCCTTTGGGTAGAGGGCTCTACCCGGAGGTGCCCGGAGGGAGCCCCTCCAGGTAGAGGGACTCCCCTACCCGAAGGGGTCCCTCTAGGTAGGGATCCCTCTACCCGGAGGGGGTTTCCTACCTGGAGGGGCCTTCTCCTCCTCCTTGGCTTCTTCTTCTTCTAAAATATGATCCCCGACGATTTTACCGGGGGTTGTTTTTTCTTTACTCCTCTTGTGACGGAGAAGGCTAAGCTTTGTTCATCCGCGTCCTTCCGACGAAGACGAAGAGTGCTTCGTATTGTCTTGCAAGTGCTTTGTGCTTTCTCTTGCAAGTAAAGAGAAGTGTTGAACTTGTTCTTCTCTTCAAGTTGAAGTTGTTCTTTTCCTCGGAGAGTTGATCGTATTGACCTTGTACTCCGTCGAAGATTTTGAAGTTGTAATTTTCTTTTTAAGTGTCGATCTTGTTGACCTTGTGCTTCTTCGGAGAATTTTGAAGTTGACCTTCGTAATAAATCTTTCTCTTTGCTTAATAATAAAGATCAAGACCCAATATTGCTTTAAACCAAAATTGGATCCGTGTGTATTTTTCCGGCATCTCTATTTAATGCCTGTTGTGAATGTATGGGTTTCACATGGTCATTTGTCTGCTGAACTCTTCAATGCAACTGGATGATCCCTCATGTAGGGGTGTCCAAGATGACTAGGCAGTAGACACTTGCTGCAAACCAGGTTGTACCATGCAAGCATGGGTGGGAGATGTCAAATGGTTAGGTATGTTTTATTAGAGAGAAAAGTCAAAACATTGTTTTGTTTAGACGATTGCACTCTAACTCAACCATCCATGGTATACCCATGGGGGTAGAATAATTTGTGGCTGATTGCTTTGATGCAATAATATGGAGATACACTGGACATGCAAGATTACACAGTTAAGATTATTATTTCTCTGTTCTCATGTACTGAGGTGATATTAGAGCTGCCATGTGTAGGAGTCAGAGTCAGAAATGGGTGTTTCCCCTTCCACATCCTATAAGAATTTTCGGAAGAGGAAATGGAATTGGAAAAGGTATTTCCACTACCCCATGCATTCTACTTTTGAGTCAAGAGAAACTGAAACAGAAACACAATTGGAAATTTCGGTTGCAACAATATGTAGCTAGTATAAATTCATAGTTCCATTAATAGTTTAGAAAAGGAAAAAATCTTTTATACACTCTTGAAAAGAAAAAAATATGCGCTTATTGCTTGCTCTCTCTCTCTCTCTCTCTCTCCCTAAACCCCACTGATTGTGCCATTAGGATGGTGGCTTGGGCAGGAGGTGGAAGTGGGAGCGGCTTCAGGGGGTGGACGATGACGGGCGCTGCTATAGACAGCTCAGCGCTATGGCATACACAGCTGCAGAAGGCACTGGGGGCGGGAACAATGGTGGCTGCGACCACTGCGGCGGTAGCAGCTATGGTCTATAGGCAGTGCTCTGAGGAGTAGGTAGGTTTTAGGGTTTTGTTTTAAATTTATAAATAAAGTTTAAAAAGATAAAATATATATTGGAAATGGAAACAGTAACATAGATGCGGAAACAATCATTTATGTTTCCGTACCCGATAACTATTGGAAGTCTGATTCCGATAACTAATCGGACCCTTGTTATCGGGTTTCTGGACCCTTAATGGATATTGATCATGGTGTGGCACATTGAGTTCTTATGCTTTCAACTTAGAATATTACAATGCACAGACAAGCAATACAACTTGGGTTTAAATTTGGGTATTTTGGACAAAAGCCATTGTTACATGAAAAATTGCAAATATGCCATTGTTGCTAAAATATTGTAGTAAATGGAAAATGTTGCAAATATGCCGTTGTAGTCCACTTCCATTTGAAGGAAATAAATATTCCTCCAAAGTTCCATTATTTTGTTAGTTTATTATTTTTTAACGAAGATGCCCTTATATTTTTTTTCAAACTTTAAGAATGAGACTTGGGTGATTTCCTTCCATTAGTTTGTCAAGCCCATGGTTAAATGTATGGGGAGTGACACCATGTCACTGTAATGGCATATCTACACCATTTTCCATTTACGAGTGGCATATTTGACAATAGTTTAGTGATGATGGCATATTTGTAATTTTTCATGTAACAATTTGTTTTTGTGCAAAACACCCTTTCGATTTCACCTTTCTACCACAAATCCATTTGTGAAGGGAGAGAGGTTTCTTGATCGGCTACCCACTGGCCTGGTGGTAGTGCTGACATGGATGATCTGCCATGCCTATGTCGCAGCATGGTGTAGCTGAAACAGTGGGTGGCGACCAGTGGGCGGCATGGAAGGCAAATCGCCAGGATCGACCAGAATCGGTCGATCCTGGATCGGATCGAGGGCTATGGATCCGATTATGGGGGGAAGTCCCTGAATCGGCAAACTTCCAGCTGGATCGGCCAGAATCGAGTTGGATCGACTGGATCAAGCAAGGATCGACCGATTCCAACTGATCCAGGCCGATCCAAACTGATCCAGGTCGATTCCCTCAGGCTACCTTCAGGATCCTCTTCAGGCAGGGTTGTCAGGATCCCCTTATGTACCTGAATATCATTTAAGTAAATGTTACCTTTACTTAAGATATTACATGTAAATAAGGAAGTACCCCCCATTTGAATCTAATAAAAATATCAAAAAAATCATATCTCTTACCAATAAAAAGTCACTCTCCCATCGAAGAAGAAATCGCGGTTTTGGTGATTTAGCGAAATGCTAACTTTCTAATCTCTCGTAATTTAGCTTATCTAAAAATTTGATAATTCAAATAAACCACATGGAACACTAAAAATTCAAAGTCGGTTAAAAAAGTCAAACGTGCATGTAACTTCTCCAATGGAGCCATCTCCTACTGACAGCACTTAGTCTGCTTGAGACCTCTCAGGATTTGGTCAAACTTAAGTTATCATCATCCAAACCTCTCAGAATTTGGTCAAATTGAGCTACCATCACCCAACTCATGACACTCATGAGTTTGGGTGATGATAGCTTTTTTGACCAAATCTTAAGAGGTCTCAAGTAGACTTAGTGCTGTCAGTAGGAGAGCGGCTTCTTGGAGAAGTCATATGCACGTTTGTTTTTTTTTTTGTGGACTTTAGATTTTTAGTATTTTATTAGACTTATTTGAATTATAAAATTTTAAATATGTCAAATTATGAGAGATTAGAAGTTGCTACTTTGATAAATCACAAAAATGCGATTTTCTTCTGGATGGGAGAGTTGACTTTTTATTAGTAGAGATGTGATTTTTTGATATTTTTATTGGATTCAAATAGGGGATTTTCCTTTATTTAGATGTAATATCTTAAATAAATGAAACTCAAATTTTAACATTTACTTAAATGGTATTCAGGTCAATAATACACTAAGTCTTTATATTTTATACTTTTCTTGTATTATTATAGTAGTAATAATACACAAAATCTATGTTTCATATATATGAATGCATGTATGTTGGTTTTTTATGCAAATATTGGTTCTTTCAATTATCAGATTTTCCCTCATTTTTGCTGTTTTTTCTGTTTTTTCCTGATTTTTCTTGAATTTTTTCCCAAAAAAAAACCATTTTATAAACTGGCCGATCCAGGATCGGCCAGACTCCTTTGATCCATGGGATCTTGCGATCCGATCCGATCCAGGATCGGATCGAGCCTGGTCGATCCCGATCCCGATTCCGATCCTGCTTCCATGGTGGGCGGTGGCAGCAGTAGGCGGTCGACGACCAGTATGTCAGTCAAAGTCTAGTATTTGTGAGTCACCAATTACTAGTCATTCAAAGGTCATCATTTGGTCAGTCAAATGTATGGAAAACGGAATCGGATAGGCCCTGGAAATCGGACAGGGTCCTCTCGATCCGATATCATATCGATTCTGATCCGAATCGGCCAGAACCGGCTGATCCAGGCCAGAACCGGCTGGAATCGGCCGGCGATCAGATACGGAATCGGCCGATCAGATCCGGAATCGGCCGATCCCGATCCGGATTGGCCATTCCTCGAACCATGGTCAAATGCCACTAGTTATCTGCCATAGCCTATTTGTCAAACCAAACTCCTGTATCTTTTAGCCCACATCTACTATTTGTCATCCAAAGCCGCTATTTGCCTTTTGCTCTATTAAAGTCTACTATTTGTCAGCCAAAGGCATTATTTTGATTTGGAGCCAAAGGACACCATTGTCACCCCCCTCATGCTGTCATCATCACCCTTGTAACGTCGTGCGGACATGAGGGGGCCGATAAGACTGCATCCCAAGCAATCCATCTCAGCTTTATTGAAAGCATTGCTCTTGCATGCAAGAAATTTCATGGAGCATGTCCCCACATAGCTAAGGGGAGTGGTGATTGTGTTCACTTATCATTGATTATTATCCTCATATTATGCACTGTTGGCTGTGACAACTATCTTTATCTTCCCACTGCGAAAATCTAAGTCGTGTATTAAGTATTAACCTCTTGTGACTTATAAATGGCAACTGTCCTTACTTTTGCTTGCTTGAGAGATACTTAGATTTAGATTCCCCTCAAAAAATCCTACTTTCTGTCAACAAAACATTTTCAAACAATGAGAAGCTATAATCCCTTCAGCTTCATTAATCTTACTTATCCTTCAAAGAAGCCCAAATCCCTGCAATGTGTGGGGAGAACACCTTGTGGCCCTCGCCTCTGTCCTCATGCACCAGTGAACCCTTTCCAACAGAATGCCCTCTCTTCACACACATGATGATTAGCCATCTTTCTTTCCTATTGTTCCTCAGCCTTCACATGTCCTCTCTCACTCATATAGCATCTCCTCCCCCTTTTCAGTTGGTTTGTCATCTTCCAAGAGAGGTCTTCTTCCTTATCCTTTACCAATCAATTTCCACGGGTCCAAAAATAGATTCATGTGTGACTTGGTTTATCTCGGAAGATGGTGTACATACCATTGTTGTTGTACTTGTACATAGGGTCATGGAGAAGGAGATCATGGAAATCAGAGGAGGAAAGTCCACAAGCACTACCCATCTGCAGAAAATGGTAGACTCATTAGTCCCATAGAGATGCAACAGGTTGAATGTTAAAGGAACTGGAATCTTGTCAATAAGAATTTTCAGAAAGATGTCATATTTTCTCATAGTGGTTTGTGTTGTATGATGAAGAAGATAAACTTAATTTTCAGTTCTTAAATCATTCTCACATTGATTATATGCTGTTAGCACTGACTGGTACATGAATCACATAGAGAATGTCTTCTGAGTCTATTTTTCCATGTGTGCCTTGTTTGTGAATAGAGGATTAATGTGTCCAATGAGATCATCATTTAGTTGTCACTGCAACACTGCCACTTGCCAGAAGTGGCCACTATAATTTCTAATGAGATCTGGAGGATATTGCTCCAGGAATTGTAACTGGATCTACTATTTTGTTCCATTTTTTGGTGGGGAGTGACATGTGCATCATTGGATTCTCTTTAATGGAAGGATTCTGTGCTTATTCTTGTGCGTTGAGTGCTTGTTGCAGTTCTTATCCTCATGAACAATGGTTAGTTAGCCACAGGTCCTCAAAATGTTTTATCTTTGAGTAATAAGATTCTGCATTGGTATTAGACGATCTTCTTTTGTTAGTATACGTATATTGGTGTAATCTGCTTACATTGGACAATGTACAATGTGCAGGTTTGGGCTGTACTTAAACAGGATTTCTAGCATTGCTAGAGGATCCTTTTAATGCAAAGCTTTTGGACATAATTGTTTTTGATGTGCTTCCCCTTCAGACGGAAATGGGGAGGGCAGAGTTTCTTTGGCAAAAGAGACAAAGAACGTAATCCTCTACGCTATGGATTTACGGTAAGCTAGCTATCAAACACCAACATAAGCTTATACCCCACCCCCACCCACTCTTACAGACACACATGCACACCACATACCATGCTGCAGTTATATTGTTGCTTGTAATTTTATGCATCAATTCTTTTGTATGTTGTAAGTTTTCATCCTTGTCTTGAGATAAACCTTGTGATTTGTGAACGGCACAAGTGGCGGACAGTGGACACCATGCACCACTGTTTGTGGTTGCCAATTACAATGCAAAATGTATATGGAGGACATCAACTTCTTCTAGTACAGTGATGTACATCATGCTTAGGAGAAAATTAAAGTGAGAAGAGCAGCATCACCATGTCAGATCTCATATGAATGTATATTGCGTTCATAAAAAATTATATTTACTGTCTGCCTGAAGCAGTGTATTTTTTCATTTCCAAATTCTTTGGTACAGTAAGGTAGCCATAAGGATAAACAGCAACATAGCCATATCCCAAACATTGGGCAGCTGAAACCTGTTATCTGAAAGGATCCTACATGGCCATGTAGGATCTGAACATTTCATATATAATAAGTTACAGATTGTAATAAAAAAAAGGGGGTATTTTGTCCTTTCTTAGTTCAGGTTGTTTCTTTAGGTTTTGATGACTGGATTGTGTCTAAGACTCTCAGTCACAGCACGTTGAGGGGCATATTAGCCATGTTGTAATAGTTGTTTACCCTGTGTTTATATAAGTGCGAGGGGCGGCTTCTTCATTATGGCCAATCCCCTGTTTTGGGAATAACTCCATGTGTTGCCTTTTTCGTCCCTTCTTCTCTTTCTCTGTTTTCCTACATCAATCCTTAATGGAATGGCTGCATTGCATATGGTTAAATTTTTTGTGTATAACTTGTCTTTCCTGTGCTTATGTGCTATCTTATGTAAGTTTCACCTGATAATATCATGCTTGTCAGAACCTTCTTTGAACTTGTTTCTAGTATTTATACAATAGTTTGTCTGAAAAGGTTTCTTGCGGGAGTCGGACAATAAAAATAAGGGTAAGAAGTAATGCAAAAGTTAAAGACTGGGTTGCTGCAATTAATGATGCTGGCTTAAGACCTCCGGAGGGTTGGTGCTATCCTCATAGATTTGGTTCTTTTGCCCCGCCAAGGGGTTTGACAGAAGATGGTAGCTTGGTTCAATGGTTTTTGATGGGCAAGCTGCCTTTGATGCGATTGCTTCATCTATTGCTGAGGCAAAATCAGAGGTCTGATTTCTCTCCATTGAAATATTTTCAGTTAGCCATCATTGTCCATGAAATGCTGAATATTCGAAAATTATGCAGATATTCATTACTGACTGGTGGCTGTGCCCAGAACTTTATTTGCGACGTCCTTTTCATGTCCATGCATCTTCTAGGCTCGATGCTTTGTTAGAAGCGAAGGCAAAACAAGGAGTACAGGTATTCATCTAATGCTAAACTTCCAGGTTCTGCTTATCATTTGACGAAGTTCCATGTATTTGTATTTTTATATTTTAACATTTGCTACTAAATGGCCTAACTTTTTGCTGTGGTATACTAGACTTTGTAGTGATTTCCTCAATGCTTTCATTTGCACCGTCTCATTAAACAGAAGTGATTACATTTCTTCGCTAATACATGTTATTTATGGGCATATATACTTCCTGCTTTTTTATTTTGAAGGAACCTCCCTTCTTTCTTGGCCATATTTATCTCTCTTTATTAATTAATAGAATTGGTGGAAAGTCCACTTTATACACACACTTATATGTATATTGATATACACTTCCTGTTTCAACATTTGGTAGGGAGTTAGGGAAATTATGTACTAGCATTTCATCTCATTCTTTAATAGCTTATTGGACAGAGTGGAACCTTTTTTAATAATAACATCTGGTCAATTATGAAACAATTAAAACCTTCATGATTGGCTTGGATTTTCTTAATAATAACAGAGTGCTCGATGGCAATTTGACACAGATTCTTTATGAGACAGGTGATACTAGTATAACCTGCTAATGAGAATACAGTGTAAATCCAAGATAGCCATTGTTGGAGCAAAAAAAAACAAATGTATTGGATGCTTGTTAAAGAGAAGCACCAATGCTCCCTTATATAGTGGTCCAACAAGTGGCCAACTAATCAGTTAGCTAGCCTATGAAAAGAGGATGGCTACTTAACCGGAAGTTGGCAACTACCAGTAAAATGTTGACCTCACCGAACCGGTTTAACAGCTTGATTAAGGGGACAAAACAGTTATGATTAAGGTGACCCCAAGGTTACTTAAAGTCATAACTTAATCCAAGTTTTTTTGGTTGAAAGCCGTTTAAGCTCTCCAAGTGGTGTCAAGCACCCAAGCAAGTGGGAGATGCCGAGGAGAATAAATCTCCGTATAAAATACGGCACGGAAGAATTTCGGCATTACGAGGTCTACAAGACCACATGTGAAAGATAAGTACAAGAACAAGTCCGCCACGAAGGCTCCAAAGACTTGCAATTGATTCTCCGTCCGGGACGGCAGAACTTCTGACAAGATGTCCGGAATGGCACAGGATTCTCCAAAGGGCAAGACCCCTTTAAATGAAGGGGAGGCCGGCCTATTTATAGGCTTTTTCTGCCCTCCCCTAAACCGATGAAGATACCATCGGTTAGGGGGTTTTTTTTCCTTAACCGATGGTAGCTCCATCGGTTAAAGGGGTCTTTCCCCCTTAACCGATGGAGCTCCCATCGTTGGAAGGGGAATCCCCTCCAACCGATGGTACTTCCATCGGTTAGAGGGAAATCCCCTCTAACCGATGAGCTTCCATCGGTTAAGGGGAGTCCCCTAACCGATGGTAGCACCATCGGTTAGGGGAGTCTACCCCTCTAACCGATGGGTGTTCCATCGGTTAGGGGGGGATTCCCCCTTAAACCGATGGAACTTCCATCGGTTAGGGGTTTCCCCTTTCAAAAAAAAAACAGAAAACAGAAAATAAAAAAAAGGGGAAATAGACACATCCCCTAACCGATGGTACCCCCATCGGTTAGAGGGTGCCTCTCCCCCTCACCGATGGTACCCCATCGGTTAGAGGGCTTTAACCCTCTAACCGATGGTACTCCATCGGTTAGAGGGAATTTTCCCTCTAACCGATGGAACCCCCATCGGTTAGAAAACCCCCCAATCCCGTATAATGTAAGGGGGTGCCTTCCTCTATAAAAGGCACCCCCATTCCCCATGTAAACTCTCTCCGGTCCGGCTCTTTAGCTCTGGGGGCTTGTTGGACCCCAAAAAGTTACAGACAACATCCTGGGTACTTCCCTTCAAGGATAAACCAACAACTCTTCAGGCCAAGTTAAGTCTCCGAACAAATCGGAAGAGATTAACGCCTTGTACTAAACATTGAAGTACAAACATGGCATGGAAGAAAAATCCA
The DNA here is from genome assembly GCA_014218235.1 of Colocasia esculenta. Classification (NCBI taxonomy): domain Eukaryota; kingdom Viridiplantae; phylum Streptophyta; class Magnoliopsida; order Alismatales; family Araceae; genus Colocasia; species Colocasia esculenta. Next base: position 141,599,992 of record CM024757.1, read on the forward strand.
GTAACATGAGGTCTATAAAGACCAAGTGACAAATACAAATACAAATACAGCACGGAACAAATCCGGCAATACGAGGTCCATAAAGACCAAACATGAAGTACAAGTACGAGTACAAGCACAAGAACAAGCCAGCGACAGAAGCTCCGAAGATGCAAACACAACTCTTCACCGGGCAAAACTCCGAGCAAGGGGAGCAGGATTTCAGCAAACCAGTCCCCCCTAAATGAGCCCCTTATAGCCTACTTATAGGCCATCCTCCCCCCCCATTTCAAAACAACCCTTAGGTCTAAGGGGAAGGGGGGAAGAGAGGGCGGTTGGAGGGGACCCCCCCCCTCCAACTTCTGAAACATGAAACCGGTTGGGGGGGCTCCCCCTCCAACCGGTTTCATATAAAAACAGGTTGGAGGGGACCCCCTCCAACCTGTTTAAAGTAAAACGGTTGGGGGGGTGCTCCCCCTCCAACCGGTTTCATATAAAAAAAGAAAAAAAAAAACAAAACAGGTTGGAGGGGACCCCTCCAACCTGTTTAAGGTAAAACCGGTTGGGGGTGCTCCCCCTCCAACGGTTTTACATGAAAAACAGGTTGGAGGGGAGACCCCCCCCCCCAACCTGATTAATATGAAAACAGGTGGAGGGGAACCCCCAACCTGTTTTATGTAAATCAGGTTGGGGGGTGCCCACACCCCCAACCTGTTTTATATAAACAGGTTGGAGGGGAACCCCCCAACCTGTTTAATATTAAACAGGTTGGGGGGTGTTCACACCCCCAACCTGTTTAATGTTAAACAGGTTGGGGGTGCTCCCCCCAACCGAAATGGGGGTTCTCCCCCCTCCTTCTCCTGTTTATGCAGGAGGGAGGAGAAGCCAGCCCCCTATAAAGGGGAGGCACCCCTCTTCTAAAAGTGTGCATGAAGCCCCAGAAATCCCCCCCTTATGCTGAAGAAATCAGTCCCCATATTGGAAAGGCCAGCCAAGGCACCAAGCCCCAAGTGCTGTCCCTAAACCCTGCTGATTGCAACCCAAATCCTTGTAACCAGTCCCCAAAAACCCTGCTGGTGGCAATCCCCCAAGCTTGTAAAAATCAGTCCCCTTGTTCTGAAAACAAAATTTCAGAAATAGAAGATTTCCCTCTTTCCAAATCTCCTTCCATCCGTTCTTCCAATTCTTTGGTTTGGCGTGAAGGTATTGGTTCGTTCCTTGTTCAATATGGAGTGAGGAGTGCCCGATAATGTGGAAAAGAGCGGGAGTTCGCCATCGTATACGGCTCCGACATCTCCCCGCGCCACATCCCCACATCGAGCAAGTCTCTGTGGGGATCCAGGGGTTAAATACGTCTATATCGAGCAAGTCTCTATGGACATATGGTATTTAAACACCCTTTGTTCTCTCTCTCTTGGTATATTATACCCCACATCGAGCAAGTCTCTGTGGGGGATTCAGGGGTTTAAATACTGTCCATATCGAGCAAGTCTCTATGGACATATGGTATTTAAACATCCTTTGTTCTCTCTCTCTTGGTATATTTATACCCCACATCGAGCAAGTCTCTGTGGGGGATTCAGGAGTTTAAATACTGTCCATATCGAGCAAGTCTCTATGGACATATGGTATTTAAACATCCTTTGTTCTCTCTCTCTCGGTATATTTATACCCCACATCGAGCAAGTCTCTGTGGGGATCCAGGGGTTTAAATACCGTCCATATCGAGCAAGTCTCTATGGACATATGGTATTTAAACATCCTTTGTTCTCTCTCTCTTGGTATATTTATACCCCACACCGAGCAAGTCTCTGTGGTTTAAATACCCCTATATGTTTGTGCTCTAAATGCCTCCATATCAAGCAAGACTCTATGGGTACGGACATTTAGGTGCCTTGTACTCACATGTATATGTTCCTTCGAGGAGACTCTGCTCAAGCAGGGATTCTGCTCAAGAGCATATCTGTATAATCATAATCTCATGCTTATATGCATATGTTGTCTGAGGAAACTATGTCTTAAACAGGAATTCTCCTCAAATACATACTCATATAATTGTGAGTCTATGTTCATACGGATAGAATCCTGAGTTGAACTCTGCCTACGCAGGGGTTCTACCCGAGGATATATCCATATAAGTACAATCATGTATATATTTCCTTAAGGACACTCCGTTCAAAACGGAAACTCCGTCCTAAAATTTACTCGTATGTTCATAACTATGTGTTATATGTATACGTTTCAACTAAAATTTTGGACTCTGGAAATGAGTATATACGCAGAAGATAATTTCGCTAACACGGGCATACTCTTTTCAAAAAAGACAACCCTATTTTCCAAACTTGGACTCATTCTGTTCAAAATAAACAAAGCAAAAAAAATGTTTCTTGAAATTTCTTACAGATGCATATATTCTCGCCTACGCTATGAAATGGTATTCGGGTTGAAACAGGTGTTAATACGACATCTAAAGCTTTTAACTCGATGTAAGGTAACATCGGTTCGATCGATGGAGACAGGGGTCTAGCACACGCCACCCAATCGCCTGATGATTAAAAGACACGGAATCAAAGAAGTTCGATCAAAACACGGGCGCACCCATCCGTTTCACGGATATATAAAAAATTCTCTCTGCATTACGCAGACCCTTACTTCTGCCTGGCAGGCAGGCTGGCACGCCCCGCAACACAAAGTCAAAAGATAAATGAACAAACATCCTTCAAATGAAGGAGAGAAAAAATCTCGTGTCCACAGGGCTCTCTCTCCCTCTAGCTCTCCTTTTCAATTATTGTTCCTCTTTCAAAGTTGAAGGAAATAGAAATTTCCAAATCCGGTCTCAATCTCCTTTCTTTGTGAGTCAAGGTACCGAATCTTTCCCGAGCATTTGAGAAGTGTTCGTATACAGCATCGGCAAACTTCATCGGCTAAAAGTCCGCAATAGCGGCATCGGCGCTCACGGGCTATAGGTTCTAAATACCGTCCATCCGAACATATGGTATTTTAGATACCTTTGTAATTCATTCCACCTCCCATCGAGTTTTTAACTCTCCGGGATGGTGTGTTTGTGCTATATGCATATGTTTCTTAGAGGAGACTCTACCCAAGTGGAGATTCTGCTCGAGAACATATTCATATATTCACAGATTCGTATTTTTATATATGTGTTTCTTAGAGGAAACTCTGCCCAAGTGGAGATTCAACCTAAGAACATATCTATAAATTTCAAATCTGTGTTTATATTTATATGTTTCTTAGAGGGGATTCTGCCCAGGGGAGATTCTGCCCAAGAATATGTTTGTATATTCACAAATTTGTATTTTTATATGCATGTTTCCTAGAGGAAACTCTGCCCAAGTGGAGATTCCGTCTAAGAACATATCTATAAAACTCAAATTTGTGCCTATACATATGTGTTTCTTGAAAGGAAGCTCTGCCCATGTCAAAGTTTTCCTTCTAAAAACATATCAATGTAATCACAAACTTTGTATTCATATACATGTGTTTTCAAGAGGAAACTCTGCCCAAATGGAGTCTCCGCCCACAGACATGTCTATATAATCATAAATTCGCAATTATATGCGTATGCCTCTCAAAAGGGATTCTGCATATGCAGATGGTACCTTTTGCCGGATACTCCACTCAAACGGAGATATCGATGAGAAAATATGCGTAAACTGCAAATTTATGTTCATACATACATACTTTCTTAAGGGCAAAGTCCCTCCGGGCAAAGATTCTCTAAGGACACATGGATATAAGTACATGTTCATATGAATATATCTCCGTGAGGGTATTCCGCATAGGCAGAAACTCTGCCAAAATAAATTTATGAAAATTGTGTTGATATACACACATCCAAAGAAAAAGGGGACAAGACCCGAACTGTGCTCAGATACTCCAGAGAGCAGCACGAATGCATACTCACAAGAACTGCGTTCATATGGACAGTTTCCAGAAAGGAACTTCAAATTGACAAGAACATCCATGGAGATATGTGCATACGTTCTTTGAAAATCATACTCATACAAGTAAAGAAAAATGAATGATGAATGAATTTGAATTTCATTTAAAAAAAAAAGGGGATGTTATAAAAAGAATATCACGTCATAAAAAAAGTTGAAGTAGCAACTCTTCTAATACAAAAATGCTACTTCTAATCATGACTTCCCCAAGTTCAGAATCAAATGCACGGGTATACACCCGTCTGCAATAATAATCCTCCGGTTTTCCAAAATAAACCTTCAAACAACCTAAAAGAAGAGGAGGGAGACCCCAAATGGGTTCATGGAAATATATCCGTTCCCTTCTTAAAAGCCGTATCTCGGACTCCACAAAGGGCAGTCTTTTCAGAATGAAACACTCAAGGCAAAAGCATTTCAAAAATAACTAAAGAAAGATGATACATCATGACCAGGATTTTCTAAAAGAATGTGTATTCTCTCATCCCCTTTGCTATGAATGGTATTCGGGTTAAAACTGGCGTTAAATAACACCAAGAGTCTTAACTCGATGTAAATGTAACATCGATTTTGATCGATGGAGACAGAGGTCCAGCACATGTTACCCCAATCATCTAATGAGTATAGATACGGGACTCAAGGAGTTCAGATTAAAAAACGGCGCACCCTAGTCGCCCGTCACACGGGCATCCCCGTCCATTTCATGGACAACCCACCGTCCGTTCCATGGACACCCAAAAAACTTTCTCCACATTGCGCGGACTCTTTCTTCTGTCTGTTAGACAGACTGGCACGCCCCGCAAATCCCAACAGAAAAAATCCAAAGCATGTGAAATGGATACATGAACCAGATAAATGAAATGGACAAGAACAAAAAATCAAATGATATGTTAAAGTGATATTTATATTTCTCCCGTGTCAACAATTGGCACGCCCGGTGGGACCTCTTCTCACCATTCATAGCAAAAGGATGAGACATGTATGAGTATATTTTACAAAAAAAGGGAGTCCTAATATCGATGTCTTTTTGAAGGTACAAGGAGCAGACCAAATGGCTGTCACCTATGGACCGCTCGTCGTCAACACCCACGCCAAGATCGGATACTTGGCGACTCCGATTGTATTTGGAGATTTTCCCCCAGTCATCGGATCCCCTTTCTTCTTGGGAGTCGTTCCGGCTCACCGAGAGGGAGACGTCACTGAAGGATCCCCTATTTACAAATCAACAAAAAGGAATTGCAACAACAATGGACGCGCCAAGGCTCGTTCCGCTATTATTAATAAGGGCACCCAAATGCCCGTGAAGGATGATGCCGTCAAATGGGGCAAACCCCATTCAACTCAAGTTCGGACCTATTCGGTCCATATGATCTCTTCTACCATTGTGGCTCCTGTCTCCTCACAGCGGGGGCAATATAAACGCCACAAGAACAAAAGGCCGCCAGCTGCCATCTCCAGATCCGGCAAGTCCGTTATGATCGGGAATGTGCGAGTGCGCCTCGATGGTACCCCACCTACCACTCCTCGTGATAGGTATGTTCCAAATATTCCAACCTCGAACCGCTTCTCAGCTCTACGGTGGTTCCGGGGGAAGCATGAAGATTCCATGGTGAAAGCCGACGTCAAGCAAAAGACACGGCGTTTTACCAAGTTGAAACAAATCTGGGTCCCAAAGAAGAAAGCCCAGAAGTTCAAGAAAGGTCAAGCGGATGCATCAAAGGTGATTCAAAGGAAAAGCAACACCGAAGATGCCTCTCTTCAATATGCTAGATCCGAACATCCCATGGGGTGGAAAAGGAAAGGCATATACAGAAAATCCAACTACAATCCTCAAGGCCCGGAGAATACCCGGGTAGTCAAAGAAATTCCAACTCAACAATCCAATCCTCGAGTATCGGTCTTCGACCGTATATCGTGGATTCCAGAATTTGATAAGCCAAAGGCAATTCCTAGCACCAGTGCTCGTCCGTCAAAAAGACGACGTGTCACTTGGGCAGCTCGGGAAACGCCCAAGCTTATAATCTTCTCATGTTATACTACTGGAAGGAAGTTGGCGAGCTCGCAAAGCTAATCACGGAAGCCACCCCCAATATTCCCACAGAAGACGTCCATCCTAATATTAGACAGTTCGTCAGAAGAACTCACCCACCTGCTGGGCAAGTTGGCTCGTCTAATCAAGCTCCTTTTCCAACTGATATCCAACATGAGGGTATTCAAATGCCCTCCTTTGAAGAAACAAATATTCGACTTGAAGAAGGTGGACCCTCTACCTCTGGTAGCCATCCCGTCATCAACTTCCCAACAAAAGAAAATTTTCATGCAATGGCGGATGATGACAAATATGAAGTCATGCAACAGTGGCGGTCTGAAATGACCTCACTTGTCAATGAGATGAGACGATTGGCAACCTCAAGCCATCGGCAATCCATAGAACCGGTTGCTGCTCAACATCAACAACAAAGCCAGCATCCGGATGGATTTATCTCATTAAATAATCCAGCAATTTCTTCAACTGGTCTTCTTCCTCAAACTACGGGTCCGGATATCAATGACCCATCTAATATTATGCCTCCTCAAATGGACGCATTTCAAAATATTGCCATACAACGGCATGAAATAAAGAAGATGGTCGAGGATATGTTTGCCCAGCAGGGCAAAGGTATTCATTCTACGGGCATGTATTCTGTCCCGTTCCCGGTATATCATCAATTCAAGAAGTTGCCCGAGGCGTCTTCTAAGGTCCCCAAATTGCGCAAATATGATGGGTGTGGGGCACCGCAAGAACATGTGGCACATTATACGATTGCCATGGGCGATCTTGCATCTGATGAATCATATCTCCTCAGATATTTCGCAACTTCTCTGACGGGGGTTGCATTCCAATGGTATTCAAAGCTTAAGTCCGGTTCAGTGACTGACTGGGCTGATATGCAAAGGAAATTTTATGACCGTTTTCAAACGGCTGAAAGAAAAGTCTCTCTTGCCGAGTTATGCTCCCTCAAGCAAAAGAAGGAAGAATCGGCAATTGACTTCATCCGAAGATGGAGAGAGCTCAGCATGGGGTGTGATAATCCTCCCGTGCAACAAGATGCAGTAGCCATCTGCCGAAGAGGCCTCATTGCATCAATTAAAAAGAAGCTCTTGGCAGCAAATATTAGAAGCTTTGATCAATTGAATTCTGCTGTTGCAGAAATCGAGGTATTCTTGGCCGAACAAACAGCTCATGCGCCTTATAGGGGTAAGCTCCCTAAAGAGCGCAATCCGCCAGCAAAAGAAATTAATGCTGTCGACTTTTTGCCTAGTGGTGAAGCAAAGGGGGCAGCAATCCCCACTTCCTCAAAGAAAAAAGCAGAGCCAAAAGCGCCTCTGCCCACACTCGCTGAGCGCATGAAAGCTCCCTATTCTTTCAGAAAAGAGCATACCAGGAAGCTATTTGATCTCTGTCTGGATAATCAGTTAATATCATTACCAACACCAAAGAAGCCAGCAGATATCAGCAAGGTTAATCAACCCAATTACTGCCCGTATCACCGTATGGTGGGGCATTCAATTGAAGATTGCTTTGTCTTCAAGAATGAGGCTCAAAAGGTAATCCAGGAAGGCCATATATCTATGCAAAATGGTCTGGTTGATCCTCCACAACCTCATACTTCGGATTGGCCAGAACAATCCGTTAATGTTATACATGCGGCTGAGCCCGCTACAAGCTCAAATAATCTTGAGGCAGGACCTTCTTGCAATCCACCTCAAGATATTTCTGGAGCTCATTCTCCCCCGAGGTCTAGACATCGGGGTACAAGGAAAACAATACGAAGAGTACAAAGACAGCTCGAACAATTACAACAGAGCCAACAAGAGTTGCGCCAAATCATGCAAAGTATGGAGGGGCGTCAGGATGTGCCTATTCAGGAATCCCACGCTTTCCAACCTGCTTATCTTTATCCCCAGTTTATCCGGGGCTGCCCCCTATGCCGCCATTTCAAGACCCAATTGAGTGGTTTCTTGAAAATCCTCCAAATCCTGTCGAGCCGACAAGGTCATATTCCTTCCGTCGCCAGCATACACTGTCTCTCTTCCGGCTATGTTTGCGATCAGGATATATGGATTATCTAGTCCCAGAAGAATTGAGACCCAACTATTGCCCATATCATCAATTGCTGGGTCACGTCATTGAAGACTGTCCAATTTTCAAACAAGAGGTGGAAGAAATGATCCAGCAAGGACGCATCAATATGGGTAATTTTTGGTCAATCCCCCACAACCTCATATTCAGCCACCATCAAATGAGCCATACAACTCTGGATATCATTCGGTGAATGTCATTAATGCATCATTCTCTGGGGTTCTCGAGTCGGAAGGACAACCGCCTATGCCGCATCCATATCTATCCAGCCGATGGTATGATGATTGGCACCCTCTACATCAACGCTCATTTGATCTAAAAGATACTCAATCCATATTCGATCAGCTTAAGATCAGAGGACTGATAAAAGCATTTAATCCCGAGTCCTATATCTCCGAAAGGGAGAGGCAATCACATCTCTATTGTGAATATCATGCCAGAGTCATACACCCTACTAAAGATTGCCCAGATCTCCATGATTGGATCGAAACAAAGATCCGGGAGGGAGTAATTGATCAGGAGGGAAATCTCCTGACCCCCTCACCACAAATATATAATCCAAGCTCAGAATTCCAAGCACAATACCAAGATATGTGTGAATATTATCATCGTCAGTTGGGCTATGGACAACATAGAAGCAAGGCTGATGTTGAACAGTTCAGAGTTGGCCTGTTTCAATATAGAAATGGAATATCAGAAGAAGCTGCGATGAAACCAATCTCGCAGCAAGATGAGGAGTTTGTAGATGATTACTACCAACTCCTTCCTGAAATCATTGAAGAAGCAATCAACTCAACCTTTCAGGCACAACCCTCAGAAGCTGAATGGGTCACTGTTGGCCCCAGAAAGTCAAGAAATCCTAGAAAGCCCGGCAACTTTACAGCCAAAGGTCGTTCTAGCAGAAGAAATATTCCTGAGCCGTCCTCAGAGTAAAAAGTAATGAATTCGCTAGAAGCTCTGCAAATGAAGAATAGAGAAAAAAATAGAAAAAGAAATGAAAAAAGAAAAATGAAGAAACAGATGGAGGATGCTGCGGCAGCAGAAGCCCCTCAGCAGCTGACGGCTGTTCAAAGACTTCAACAACTAATTGATGAGCTGGATGAATATGTATCTCCCAGGCCCTCTGATAAACCCACACTCGATCAATATATCCCATGGGATGAGATCGAGCGAAAGCGACGGCTTCGGGATTGGCTACTTCAAGTCCAGCATGAAGCATTGCAAGAGGAGGATCTCCCTCCCTCACCAAGCTTGAGCCTCTTTAATGAAGGTGCTGAAATTACTATGGAACAGTTGGACTCTATGTTCAACTCATTCTCCTGCTATATGGTGTTCATCCCTCCTCCAAAGGAATTGCAAACTCCCATAAAAAACACCACTGCACAAGCAGGAGATAAACCAACGACGCTTGTATACCAGCGTCGACCTCCAGGTAATTCAAATCGTCATCTTAAGAAGGGTCGTGGCAGGCATCAAAAAGCGGCATCTTCCACTACCAAGCATCCAGATAAGATTATACTCTTTCATGGCGAAGAAGCAAAGCCTTTGCCCGAGCCTCAAATTCGGGCAAATTCCTATATTTTTGATCCTTCAGATGAAGAAGAGGGATTGCCCGACAAGACTTCTCAGTCTGAAGATAAAAACTCAAGTCCATATGCTTCATTAAATGAGCCAGACAATATTCCTCCTCTTCCCAATGAGAAGTTATTGGCTCCTATCTCTCAAAAGAAGTTCATCAAGTCAAAAGAGCTTTCTGGGTCCTCACCGAGGGAATCCTCTCACTTGGACCAAGTACGCTCTGAAGCTGACGACAAAATTTTTCAGCAACTAACATCACTTCCCGTCAACATCACTGTCTGGGAAGCAATTGCCTGGAGCAAAGACTTGAGGGAAACCCTCGTCAAAATACTCCAAGAACCAGAAACTTATGAAGCCCATATGGCAGATTTCCAAGCTCAGGCATATGAAGCAATGGCGGCAAATGTCACCTTCACTGATGAAGATTTGCTATTATCTTCCCCATATCATAATCGTCCCTTATATATGAAGGGAAACATCAATGACAGGCCATTAAATCGGATCTTGATTGATCCGGGGGCATCCATCAATCTAATGCCCTACAAGACCTTTCAATCTTTATATCTTATGCCCTACATGCAAAGGGTGCAGGATGTGAAGATCACATGATTCAATCAAAACTCGGAAAAAGCAGTAGGGAGAGTCACCGTCAGCTTGGCTCTAGGAGATTTCGTCACTAAGGTGACCTTCTTCATTATTGATGCTAATACAACATATAAAGTTCTGCTTGGGAGACCTTGGCTGCATGAAAACTGGGTCATTCCGTCAACTCTCCATCAATGCATCAAATATGCAAAAGAAGGGAAGCAGTATACAGTTTTTGCTGATCAAGCCCCCTTTCGGGAGGATGAATGCAACTTGACTGATGCCCTCTTATATCTTGGGGGACCAAATCCTCAACCCTTCTCCCTGTCTACAGAGAAGGGTAAGCAAATTAAATGCTCAAATGAAGACAGTGAGACTGGCGAGCTTTTTGTGATAAATAAAAGCCTTGCTAAATCATCTGCAAAGAATTCTCAAAGCAAAGAAATCCGCCCAGAACGGCGAAATATCAGTTATGAAGCTGATCATGTAAGTCAAGTCATTGATGGGGGTATTCCTTTACCACCCAATTGCATGCAAATCTATTCTCCGAAGCAAGAACAAAGTGTTCGACGATTAAAAACTTTCGTCGTCACTTATCAAAGAAAAGAAAGAAGAATGACCAAGCCAATCCTCTTCTACAAAGGGGAATTGATACTCCCAACTTATACAGAGGATGATTTTGCTTGGAAAGACAGCTCCAACAACCAACTAGAATCAATACAAGAAATGGCCGATATGCCAGCAAAGATCAAGGAGATGTGCAAAAAGCAGAAAATCCCTCAGGAACAAGATATCTCCCGGAGAAATTTCTTCAAGCAATTATGGGAACCTTCGCAAGTCCGGGGGCAATCTGGAAAAGATACCAGAGGATTAGGTTATGATGCCAAATCCTCCTACACAGTCAATGTTGTTGGATCATCATCAGAGGTCTGCAGCACCCAGAATAATCAGGAGTGTTCCGACTCCAACTTTCAAGATATTACTCCAGCTCTATCAGATGAATTATTAAATGAAGAGCTACCAGAAGAATTCTGCAGGCAATCTTCATCCATAAATTCTCAAGATAGGAATCTCTATGAAGTCTACGTCACCAACTCTGATGACGAAGAAGATTTCATAGATTTGCAGCCAGCTCCCCAAGAAATTGAGGATGGTGGACAAGCCACTATTGATGAATTAATTGAATTCAATCTCGGGAGTCAACAAGATCCCCGGCCAATCTTTATCAGTGCCCTTCTTGGTGAACAAGAAAGACAATCTTATCAAACTCTTCTCTTAGAATTCCAAGACTGCTTCGCTTGGAATTATAAAGAAATGCCGGGACTAGAACCATCAGTTGCTGAGCATGAATTATCTATACTGCACACGGCCAAGCCTGTCAAACAAGCTCAAAGGCATATGCGGCATGAACTAGAATTGAAAGTGAATACTGAAGTCGACAAGCTTTCTGAAGTAGACTTCATCGAGCCATGCATATATCCAATATGGCTCGCCAATATTGTTCCAGTGAAGAAAAAGAATGGTCAAATCCGGATATGTATCGACTACAGGGACTTGAATAAAGCATGTCCCAAGGATGATTTCCCAGTCCCAATTACTGAAATAATGGTGGATATGACCACCGGCTATGAAGCCTTGTCTTTTATGGACGGGTCTTCCGGCTACAATCAAGTCCGGATGGCAATCAAAGATAAAAATCACACTGCATTCAGATCACCCAAAGGTATCTTCAACTATAAAAGGATGCCCTTTGGCTTAAAGAATGTAGGGGCTACATATCAAAGAGCCATGACAAAAATATTTGACGAAATGATTCATGATGTAGTCGAATGCTATGTCGATGATCTGGTCGTCAAAACTAAAAAACGGGAGGACCATTTATATGATCTTCGCCGTGTTTTTGAAAGGCTTCGCCAATTCAAATTGAAGATGAACCCTATGAAGTGTGCATTTGGGGTTTCAAGTGGTAAGTTCTTGGGTTTCATCGTCAAATATCGGGGAATAGAAATAGACCCTGATAAAATCAAGGCAATCCAACAATTGCCACCTCCTCAAAATTTGACAGAGCTAAGATCGTTTCAAGGAAGATTAGCCTATATCAGGCGATTCATATCCAATCTCTCAGGAAGATGTATGCCCTTCGGCAAACTAATGAAGAAGAATGTTCCCTTCATCTGGGATCGAGAATGTCAGGGTGCTTTTGAACAAATCAAAGAGTATCTTCTCACTCCACCAGTTCTGGGGGCACCAGTTGCTGGGAGATCTCTTATACTCTATATCTCAGCTATGGATGCTTCTCTGGGAGCTCTACTGGCACAAACAAATGAAGAAGATAAAGAGCAAGCTTTATACTATCTTAGCAGAAAACTAATTGGTCCAGAGCTCCGATATGCTCCAATGGAGAAAGTGTGCCTAGCGCTGGTATTTGTCGTCAAGAAATTGAGGCATTATCTGCTGGCCCATGAAGTTAAACTCATCTCCAAGTATGATCCACTCAAATACCTGTTGAGGCAACCCGTACTATCAGGACGGCTTGGAAAATGGGCCCTGCTCTTTATGGAATTTGATATCACATATATCCCGCAAAAAGCCATCAAAGGGCAGGGTCTGGCTGAATTTTTAGCCGCTCATCCAATAACAGAAAATTCCCCTCTGTCTATAGATCTTCCGGAAGACGAAACTCTCTCCTCTATAAATGAGAGTGGTGATCAAATTCAGGAAACCCCACATTCCGAAGAAGTTGCCACAATCGAGTTACCTTCATGGGAGCTATATTTTGATGGGGCTTCCCGAATTCTTCAATATACAGATGGTTCCACCTCTGTCTCTACTGGAGCCGGAATTGTCTTTGTCACCCCATATGGAGGAATCTTATACAATTCATGTGCTCTCATGAAGCAACTTACAAATAATGAAGCAGAATATGAAGCCTTAATTATTGGACTTCGTTTAGCTCTCGAAATGGGGATCAAAGGTATACAAGTTTACGGAGACTCACAACTGGTCATCCGACAAATACTGGGCCAGTATGAAGTCCGTAAACCGCAATTACTTCCATATTACAATACAGCCATGAAGCTCAAAGAACAATTCAGCTTTTTCGATGTATCCCATATACCAAGAAATGAAAATTCCCAGGCAGATGCTCTGGCCAAATTGGCCTCTGCCATAAAATTGCCCCCTGAAGGAGAAATGGACATAATGGTCCGCCACAGAAGACTCATGCCGAGTGTCTTCGACGCTGAGTCTGATATTATGATCGAAGAGGTATATACTACAAAGCAAGATGTCACAAATGAACCTCAGGATTGGCGTGAGCCGATCATCAAAATTAAGAAAGGTTGGCTACCTTTTGACCGGGCTCAAAAGGTCCAACTCCTGCGAAGGGCTGCATCATATCAGATTGTAGCAGGACAGTTATATAGGTTGGTCCATGAAAAGAAAGGGTCGGTCCTTCTCAAGTGTTTATCTCTCAAGGAGGCCAAAACCATCATGAAAGAAGTTCACTCCGGGCTGTGTGGTGCACACCAGGCAGGAGAAAAGATGAAAATCAATATCAAACTAAAAGGCTTCTACTGGCCCACCATGTACGCGGATTGTATCCAATATGCCCGTGCATGTCATCAATGTCAGGCATTTGGTCCTGTGCCAAGGAAATCACCAAATATGTTACATCCCACAGCGCCAACATGGCCCTTTGCTGAATGGGGTATGGATATTGTGGGACCATTCCCGCCTTCCTCTCAAGGCCACAAGTTTATATTGGCTGCTACAGATTATTTCTCTCGATGGGCTGAAGCTATCCCATTAAGGGAGGTAACCGGAGAATCGGTCGCCAAATTTGTCAAGCAAAACATAATTTACAGATTTGGTACTCCTCACAGAATTATATCTGATAATGGGTCGCAGTTTAGAAACAAAACAATATATTCTTTGGCGGCAAAATTCCATATTGACTGGAGGACATCTTCAATATACAACCCACAAGCTAATGGGTTAGCAGAAGCCTTTAACAAAACTCTCTGCAAATTACTCGCTAAGATAGTTGGCAATAGAAAGCGAGAGTGGGGAGAAAAGGTTCACGAAGCTTTATGGGCTTACAGAACTACATATAAAACCCCTACAGGGTGTTCACCCTTCTCCTTAGTCTATGGAGCTGAGGCCATGATTCCTATAGCAATTGAAATGACATCCTATCGGGTGGCAATTCAAAATGAATTTCAAAGCCAAGACCAAGATCAAATGGAGAGAAGACTCGAAGAGCTTTCCAATCTAGAAGGGAAGCGCCTTGAAGCCTACAAATCCCTTCAAGTATATCAAGCCAGAATGGTTCGTGCGTTCGACAAACTAGCAAGACCCAGAGCTTTCAAACAAGGAGACTTTGTTATGGTCAAATGCAGAGAAGCAATGGCTGGAAAGTCATGCGGCAAATTGCAACCCACTTGGCTCGGTCCATATGTTGTCACTCTAGCATACGAGGGAGGTGCATACAGACTCGTCGACCACAAAGGTGATGTGCCTTTTCCTCCGCTCAATGGGAAGCACTTGAAACTATACTATGCTCCAGAAGGTGAATTCCTGGCCAACCACCTCAACCAATACCTAGTCACCCAAAAGAGGCGAGAAGTTGAAGGGAGTCATATGTAGCCAGAATGTTGCCATAGATAGGGACAAAGGAATCAAATTTCCGTTTGCTCATCATGTCAACCAAACCATTAACACCCCTCAAATTCCCGTAGAAGCATAAAGCTAGGGATGCTCGGTGTATAGACCCAAGAAATAAATGGGAAAATGAAAATTAGGAGATTCTCTCGTATATCTCTCTCATCATCAAATCAAAATAGCAAAACCATAGCCAACAAACCAAAAGGTAGGCTATGTCAAAACCATAGCCAACAAACCACAAAGGTAGGCTATATCAAACCCAAACCAAATCAAAACCATAGCCAGTAAACCAAAAAGGTAGGCTATAATACCAAAACCATAGCCAGCAAACCAAAAAGGTAGGCTATGTCAAATCCAAAATACCAAAATCATAGCCAACAAACCAAAAAGGTAGGCTATGTCAAATCCAAAATACCGAAACCTATAGCCAGCAAACCACAAAAGGTAGGCTATATCAAATCCAAATCCCAGTCATAGTCAGTAAGCCACCAAGGCAGGACATAGCAAAGCCAGTCTAAAACCCTGAAGTCCCACTGGCAAACCACCTTGGTAGATGATGTCAAGCTTAAATCCCAAGTTCATATTTCAAAGCCATCAAGGCAAGTCATATCCAAATACAATTCCGAGTTCATATTCAGCAGGCCATCAAGGCACATCATACCCAGATTTGATCTGAAACCAGAACTAAAACCAAAATCAAAACCAAAAATCCAAGTCTAAAATTAAACCTGAACATCCAATCATCATCCAAACTCAAATTCCAAACCACATCAGAGTCCATTCATCCATTCCAGAGTTAAACTCTTATCCATCCGATTATTCAAACCACTTGAATACTCAAACGTAAAAAAAAAGGGGGGGGGGTTGAAAATAGAGATACCCCGATGGACTTAAGTATATGATCCCTTGTATACTTAAGGGTAAAAAAATCACAAAAAAAATCCAGCTGAGGTGAAAACCTAAGAGGGCGCCCAGGCAAAAATGGATAACCCCTCAACGTGAAAACCCGAAAGGGCGCGTTGGAAAAAGCTAGAGGGGGCTGGTCTTGGTGAAAACCCGAAAGGGCGCTAAGGCTGGTAATGTGAAAAAAAAAAAGAGAGAAAAAAAAAAGAAGGAGAATGAAAACGAGGACTTCTCAGTTCTCCATTCATGTATTCACAAAGTTACAAGTCACCACATTACAAATTCACAGAGGGTGACAAATACCACAGGCAATACAGAAGGGAGATCAAGACAACAAGCCCAATATGCAAATATTGTGCTGTAAAACAAAGGCAAAAAGGCTTCTTCTTCAGCCATTCAAATCCAAGTGTAAACTCCTTACCCCGGCACTAAGCCATCAAGGAGGGGTGAAATTCCAATCCCAAAGCCAGAACGGTAAACACCATTCCAGAGCCCGTTCAAAACCAAGCCCAGGGTTAAAACATACCCAAATCTCATATACATATCCACATCCGAACCCAAATCCAAAATACCACAAAGGTAACCCAACATACTCATATTCAAACCCAAATCCACATCCAAATTTAAATTTCAAATCCCAATTCCCAATCATTAGCCAAATTTAAACTACACCGCAAACCATCATTCATTCTACAGCCAAACCTTCGGTCATTCAACCATCCAAGTCAGTCAAGTCTTCGACAGCTTTGTTAAAAAAAAAACAACCAAAGGGGTTAAAAAATAGAGATACCCCAATGGACTCAAGTATACGACTTACTGTATATTCGAGGGTAAAAAGATCAGAAAATCCAGCTGAAGTGAAAACCTGAAAAGGCACTTCAGGCAAAAATAGATAACCCCTCAACGTGAAAACCCGAAAGGGCGCGTTGGAAAAAGCTAAAGGGGGCCAGTTTCGGTGAAAACCCGAAAGGGCACTGGGATTGGTAAAGAAAAAAAAAGAGAAGAAAAGAAAGAGAAAAGGAAGACTCCTTTGTCCTTCATTTGTACATTTATGGAAATTACAAGTTTAAGTCACCGTTGCAAGTTCGTAGAAGGTGACAGATACTACATACAAGATGAAAAGAGGACTAAGACTACAAGCTCAAAATACAAGTACTATGATGAAAAACAGAGGCAGGAAGGTTGCTTCCTCTTCAGCCGTTCAGCTTCTTTGATCTTGAAAGATCTAGCCCGGCGAGAACCATCCCCGTCCCTGACAAGGACGGCCTCTTCTTCAGAATCTCTAGCTTCATCCCTGGCGTCTTGAGCTTGGGAAGATCTTTCTTTGCCAAGCTCGCGTTCCAGCCGAGCAATATTCTCGCCTCTCGTGGCCATCCTCAGCTCCCGTGTCTTCCGACGTTTGCGCACATCAGCAGCTCGGGAGTCACTTTCATCAATGTCGTCGGATAGCGAATAGGTGTCGCTCTCCAAAGTCTGAAGCCGTTGGCTGTAAGAGGCCCGAGTCGCATTGGCATGGAGGCAATACGCCCTGTCCCAAGTATCCTTGACGAAGTCCATCCAGCGGTCGCGGCGGATACCCATGTTAAAAGCCCTGATGGTGTATTTCGCCAAAACCCGCCTGATAACTTCTACTGGTGGAGGGTTTGCTGAGGTCACCATTGTCTGGACTTTAGCAGTAAGGCAATCCCAGATGCCGCTATCTTCATCATCAGAACTCAAATCTGGCCGATCTCCGGTAGGCCAGGTTATGTTGTGCTCGGGTGGAGCACCAATCTCCAATGCCGGGGAATTTGCAAAATCTGCCAAGATATCAACAGGCGTTCAATAAAGATAAATCAAGAAGAAATCCAACAAAGCATCTGAACCCTCATCACACCTCACCTGGCGAGGGGATCCTTTCCCTAACCGCCGCCTCAGGATTTGGTGGCTGGACAAAATCCAGCTCCCCTGAATAAAATCCTTCGGATCTGGAGGGATGGTCAACCGGATGGGAACCAAAATCGCTTGGTGGCAAAACTGGTGGATTAGCATTATGATCCATGGCGGCATCTGCCTCTTGATACCCTCCGTCATAGCCCCCTACTCCATCCACTTGGAAGGCAGAATGGGCTTGCTCTGCCAAGTATGAGTTCCCGGCATTACCCTAAGGCGAGAAGAAGGGATCAGCAGCTAGTGTGGGATACATGTCTATTGTACCTGACATGAAAAGCTGCTCGTAAAGTTCTTGTCCTTATATAAAAAAAAAACAGTCAGGACAAAGGAAGATATGAATACTGAAGAATGAAAGAAGAGAAGAAAAAAGAAAAGGAAATGCACAGTGGTTCGAGAAGGTATACTCACCAAGAGGAACCTCTGCCGTAGCCGTGGATTCCTCAACAGGTACAGGAATATAAACCTCTGTCGGGGCGGAAGAATACTGCCCCGACGAAACCCCCAGTTCAGAAAATGTGAACCCCGGGTTATACTCACCTGCTGTGGCAGTTCCGGAAAGCTCAAAATGAGATGGCATCTCATAACAAGTATTCTCCGGAGAAAGACCGACGGCAGCTTGTGAAGTACTCCCGTACTCCTCCTCATGGATAGAGGGAGACCCCTCCGACAAAGAGCCTTCCTCATCCGAAAGGGCAGGAGTCTTCTCCTCTTTGTTCATTTCATCCTCTGAGACAGGGCAAAAAAAAAAGAAACAAAAAGAAAAAAAAAAGTGATGAACCAAAAAAAGTTATGTATGGCGATGATGAGAGAAGAAAAGAAAAGGGAAAGACATACCACTCAAGTGGGTCCCTTCCACCGCTTTACCCTTGTCGACCCTGCCTCCTCGGGGAGGAAGGGAGCGAATCTCATTATTCCTTCCGCCTCCAACTACCGGAGCTGAAATATCTGAAGGTTCCACGAAAAAACAGTAAAAAAATATATATGAGAAAAAAAAAAAGAGAGGAGGATCATAAAGGAAATGCCTGCAAAAAAAAAAAATGAAATGAAAAAAAATGAAAAAAAATGATGAACTCAAGCAGGCTAAGAAGTACTTGTCAAGCCAAGTGGAGGACCTGGTACCAGCCACTGAAAATTAGCCTTGCAGATTTTGCCCACCCTCTGCATAAGGCTTCGGATATCATAAATTGTCCTGGCATTTTCTAGATTTGATAAAAACTCCAGAGGCCCAGCATGGCCGATGGCGATCATAAGGTGCTTCTCCCAGCGCACCCAGCCCGGATCGTTGACACATTCGGGCGGAAGTTTCGCCGATAAGGCAACATTGGCAGAATGCCCAAGATCAAATAATAGATGGCTCCACCAGTCGTACTCCGGAAGATCACCATGAATATCTGTGGCCTTCCTGTCGAAAAGCTCAATGGGATCCAAGGGCAGCATCTCCCCGTAGTAATATTGTTTGCCAGAATCAGGCTTCCCCTTCTTGGACGTCTTGGAATTATAGCGCTTGAGGTATGAGCGCATTACTCCTCTAAAGTGGGCTTTGAGGAATTCCACGTTCATCAAGACCAAAGGTAGACCCTTTTTCTTTAAACGGGTCTCTTCAAATTGCTTCAATTTCTTGGGAGCAAGCCGGAAGATGTTGCTTCTGTCGAACCACCATCGGGCGTAGAAAAGATCTATGCGCCCAGTTGCCTCAATGGCCGGGAGAATACATGTCGAATTCACTTCTTCCCGGCAAAAATAGTTCCACCAACTCGCCGCATTCATGTGGAGACAATGATCGCGGTATAGGCGGACATCCAGTGGAAATTCTGTATTTGGCGGAACTGATTGGTCATATCCAAAGTTTCTGGCAAACCTTGAAGGATAATAAGGCTCCAATATAAGGCTGGATCCCCGGCGACATACCAGTACGCCTGGCCGAATGCAAAGTAACCAGTCTTTATATAAAGACACACCAGAACCCCCACTATGAGGCAGATGGTAGGTGATCCCACTTGATGTGCGGACACTATAAGGTCGGATCCCCCGGGATACAGCGCCAAATTGAAGGAGAAATTGCTCGCCGTTCGGAAGAAAAGACAAACTATAGCGAGCTCCTGTCAGCTGGGTTATCAAATCTTCATAAGGCCTATTTCTGAACAGTAAGATCAAAGGAGCCATCGGCCGGGGCAGATCAACAGTTTGACAAAGCCCAGGCAGCAGAAGGCCTGCCCAGGCGCTCAAGTAATGAGTGGGGAGTAATGTTTTCCTATCCCGGGGACTCAAATGTGAACTTAATGAGCCCAACCCATGGAAGATATTGGCAAGGGCAGCAGGGGCTATGGCAAGCTTCACGCTTTCCGCCAAAAGACAGGCGGGATAAATCAAACCCGGCCGAATTTGCTCCTCCTCACCATGAGGAACAACAAAGGAAGATAGCCAATATACTAGATACGCAGCCAAATAGGTGCGATCTGGTAACCGGCGAGGATTCCACCCTTTGTTCTCAGGGGCAAAGATAAATCTCCCATGATGGGGCTTCCCTACACTGAGTTGGTTATACTCCTCCAGGCGGCGGCCTTCCGTTGCAAAGTTGTCAAAAAAGCAAAATGGCCCGTTATAGAAATAACGAAGCCAAGCATTCTGACTTACCCTTGGATTCGCCACAGTAGACTCCGGATCATCTGTCCTCTCAACCAGGACTAAGTCTCTCCACACCTTTGTCAGAAAACGGAGGCTGTATGGAAGAATATATTCACCAGCGCCATTGCTGCGATAAGTGTGCAAATCATCCAGAACAATCTCCTCATAGAAGTGCCCAGATATTGGCAACCCGGAGATCCGGTGGAAGCTCCATAGATCAATGGAAGTTTCACCTTCGGCCGTCCCAAAAGTGTTCCATCGGGGATTGAATCTCTCCACTAGTGCCTGGAGAAGCCCCGTATGGCATGGGTAATCATACAACGCCGCCTCAACGGCTTCATAAATACCCGCCGATTTCAAAATCTCCCCGTAATGGTGAAGGACCCCCATTAGCCACTCAGTGGCGCCAAAGTGAAAAATGTGGGAAGATAAAACTGACCAATTCCCATACCAGCTGGGACTAGTCAGATCGACAATTCGGTTCAGTAAGCACCGATTGTCATAATCCCCAGACACATACCTGGTGTGGCAAGGCAGTAACTGTAAGCCATTAGTCTCCGGCCTCGCTTGGTGACGATTCATCAGATTCCAAACTGCTGGAGAAATTTTTCTTGATCGGGTGTAGCTCTCCAGATCATGGCTAAATGAGCCTAGATCAACAGCCCGGGGGAGTCGGTGCTGAATAGCAAACCCCAAGGGGAAGCTGGGATATGAAAAAGCACAGGTACCGAGAAGACTGTCCCGGGACCTCAAAATAGCTGATTCCAAATACCGCCTTTCTACACTCAAGCAAAGGTCACCTGCACTCATGTGTGAAGGAACAAAATTTTGAATAAAGGTAAATAGCACCGGATCTGATGGGAGATACTCCGGGTAGTCCTCCTCCCGCGAGTAATAATAGACTCCTTTCCGACGGCTAATGCGGGACACATCCACCCCGCCGTTGATGGCAAGACCGCCGGAGTTTACTTTTGCTACAATATCATTTCCGCTATTCAGGGATGATAAGTTGTGGCTTGTAGCACGAGGTGCTCCAAATCTCGGCATCATATCATCGAGAAGGATCACCTTGTCCCGGGTTCGCTGGGCGTAGTCACCACGGCTCAAATATCCTCCTCCCCGAGGCATTTTGAAAATCTGAAAAAAGATACATGAAAGGGGAAGAGAAAATGAGAACAAGGAAAAAATATTGAAGAAATCAGAAATCAACAAAGGAAAGACAGTCCAGGATGTAAAGAAGACTGCTATATGGAGTTCGCACGGGCTACGCGCCGTCACTCCAACTCCGACACGTACCCCGTGGGGGGCATTTGTTGGAGCAAAAAAAA
Source organism: Colocasia esculenta (assembly GCA_014218235.1). NCBI lineage: Eukaryota > Viridiplantae > Streptophyta > Magnoliopsida > Alismatales > Araceae > Colocasia > Colocasia esculenta. Next base: position 141,621,669 of record CM024757.1, read on the forward strand.
AAACAAATGTATTGGATGCTTGTTAAAGAGAAGCACCAATGCTCCCTTATATAGTGGTCCAACAAGTGGCCAACCAATCAGTTAGCTAGCCTATGAAAAGAGGATGGCTACTTAACCGGAAGTTGGCAACTACCAGTAAAATGTTGACCTCACCGAACCGGTTTAACAGCTTGATTAAGGGGACAAAACAGTTATGATTAAGGTGACCCCAAGGTTACTTAAAGTCATAACTTAATCCAAGTTTTTTTGGTTGAAAGCCGTTTAAGCTCTCAAGTGGTGTCAAGCACCCCAAGCAAGTGGGAGATGCCGAGGAGAATAAATCTCCGTATAAAATACGGCACGGAAGAATTTCGGCATTACGAGGTCTACAAGACCACATGTGAAAGATAAGTACAAGAACAAGTCCGCCACGAAGGCTCCAAAGACTTGCAATTGATTCTCCGTCCGGGACGGCAGAACTTCTGACAAGATGTCCGGAATGGCACAGGATTCTCCAAAGGGCAAGACCCCTTTAAATGAAGGGGAGGCCGGCCTATTTATAGGCTTTTTCTGCCCCTCCCCTAAACCGATGAAGATACCATCGGTTAGGGGGTTTTTTCCCCTTAACCGATGGTAGCTCCATCGGTTAAAGGGGTCTTTCCCCCTTAACCGATGGAGCTCCCATCGGTTGGAAGGGGAATCCCCTCCAACCGATGGTACTTCCATCGGTTAGAGGGGAAATCCCCTCTAACCGATGGAGCTTCCATCGGTTAAGGGGAGTCCCCTAACCGATGGTAGCACCATCGGTTAGGGGAGTCTCCCCCTCTAACCGATGGGTGTTTCATCGGTTAGGGGGGGATTCCCCCTTAAACCGATGGAACTTCCATCGGTTAGGGGTTCCCCTTTCAAAAAAAAAAACAGAAAACAGAAAATAAAAAAAAGGGGAAATAGACACATCCCCTAACCGATGGTACCCCCATCGGTTAGAGGGGTGCCTCTCCCCCTCACCGATGGTACCCCCATCGGTTAGAGGGGCTTTAACCCTCTAACCGATGGTACTCCCATCGGTTAGAGGGAATTTTCCCTCTAACCGATGGAACCCCCATCGGTTAGAAAACCCCCCAATCCCGTATAATGTAAGGGGGTGCCTTCCCCTATAAAAGGCACCCCCATTCCCCATGTAAACTCTCTCCGGTCCGGCTCTTTAGCTCTGGGGGCTCTCCGTGAGGGTATTCCGCATAGGCAGAAACTCAAACGGAGATATCGATGAGAAAATATGCGTAAACTGCAAATTTATGTTCATACATACATACTTTCTTAAGGGCAAAGTCCCTCCGGGCAAAGATTCTCTAAGGACACATGGATATAAGTACATGTTCATATGAATATATCTCCGTGAGGGTATTCCGCATAGGCAGAAATTCTGCCAAAATAAATTTATGAAAATTGTGTTGATATACACACATCCAAAGAAAAAGGGACAAGACCCGAACTGTGCTCAGATACTCCAGAGAGCAGCACGAATGCATACTCACAAGAACTGCGTTCATATGGACAGTTTCCAGAAAGGAACTTCAAATTGACAAGAACATCCATGGAGATATGTGCATACGTTCTTTGAAAATCATACTCATACAAGTAAAGAAAAATGAATGATGAATGAATTTGAATTTCATTTAAAAAAAAAAGGGGATGTTATAAAAAGAATATCACGTCATAAAAAAAGTTGAAGTAACAACTCTTCTAATACAAAAATGCTACTTCTAATCATGACTTCCCCCAAGTTCAGAATCAAATGCACGGGTATACACCCGTCTGCAATAATAATCCTCCGGTTTTCCAAATAAAACCTTCAAACAACCTAAAAGAAGAGGAGGGAGACCCCAAATGGGTTCATGGAAATATATCCGTTCCCTTTTTAAAAGCCGTATCTCGGACTCTACAAAGGGCAGTCTTTTCAGAATGAAACACTCAAGGCAAAAGCATTTCAAAAATAACTAAAAGAAAGATGATACATCATGACCAGGATTTTCTAAAAGAATGTGTATTCTCTCATCCCCTTTGCTATGAATGGTATTCGGGTTAAAACTGGCGTTAAATAACACCAAGAGTCTTAACTCGATGTAAATGTAACATCGATTTTGATCGATGGAGACAGAGGTCCAGCACATGTTACCCCAATCATCTGATGAGTATAGATACGGGACTCAAGGAGTTCAGATTAAAAAACGGCGCACCCTAGACCCCGTCCATTTCATGGACAACCCACCCGTCCGTTCCATGGACACCCAAAAAACTTTCTCCGCATTGCGCGGACTCTTTCTTCTGTCTGTTAGACAGACTGGCACGCCCCGCAAATCCCAACAGAAAAATCCAAAGCATGTGAAATGGATACATGAACCAGATAAAATGAAATGGACAAGAACAAAAAATCAAATGATATGTTAAAGTGATATTTATATTTCTCCCGTGTCAACAGCCATGTTCCCAGTTACTGATCAACTAGACTTTCACAGAAGTTCACACTTAGGCTACTTAACCATGGATGCCTATATTTAAAGATGATATATGCCTCATTTTGATATTGTATGTGTATTTACATATATAGTGGAATACCCCTCTAGCTGTACATTTATCCTTTAATTTTTCTATATCTATCTCTTCCTTTGGACAGACAAAACCATTGCTCTCATAATGAGGTCATCATGCTTATAGCATTCTGCCCAGTTTCATATTCTAACGTTGTATCAAGCCTCCATAATGCTCAATGGAAAGTTCTCTTGCAATATCATCTTGCTTTATGGGATGTTGTCAACATTTTCTTACTACTGTCATCACCTTCAATACAACTCGTGACAATGGACTGGTTGTCGTGGTCATGATAACCATGGGTGCTATCACTATCCTTGGGCAACTGAGTTTTGTTTCTTAACATTAATGTTGCTGCGACATCAAGCACCATCCTCTCCTTCACACTGATAGTCTTATTGCGGTCACGCAGATGCCAACATCTGTTCCTCTGTCGTTGTGCATTGCCATATGATTGAGATTCCCCCTCACCTTAAGGCTGTAACCAGAGCTTAATTTCTTATCACATCAGGTGAAGTGTGGGGGGGAGGGGGCTTGAGTTTTCAACCCATTATGATTTTCTCTGGATCTGACACAGCAACATATCCCATTAAGAGGGAGATATAGCTTTGGAACTTCGTTGGTTTAACCCCTCTCACCTACGTACATGGCAAATGGTTGTATAGTCCATGCTTTTTATGAAGGCAGTTCACTACGCATACCTCTAAAGTGCCTTTCCTCCGGTCCACTGTGTCCATGAAAGGCTCATCACTGCACTAATATCATGTTGAATTACATGCTTATCTGCTGCTAAGGGTGGTGGCTTGTACACTAGGCTGCAGGCTAAGACTTAGTTGCTATCAGTAGGAGAATGACTCTTTGGAGAAGTCATATGCACATTTGACTTTTTTTCATCGGATTTTCGATTTTTAGTGTTTTATTAGGCTTATTTGAATTATGGAATTTTTAGATAGGTGAAATTATGAGGGATTAGAGAGACGCTATTTTGATGGAATCATGAAAATCACGATTTTCTTATTAGATGAGAGAGTTGACTTTTTATTAGTAAGAGATATGATTTTTTTGATATTTTTAGTGGATTCAAATAGGGGTTACTTCCTTATTTACATGTAATATCTTAAGTAAATGAATAGTTTCATTTACTTAATGATATTCAGGTAAATAAGGGGATTCTGACAACCCTGCTGTTGGATGAAAATTTTCTCATGCAAATAAAATACTTGTTTTAAATATCTAGAACAAGTGCATGAGGAGAAAGAAAAATTTATCCAAAAATCTGGATGAAAATAATCCTCAAACCCATTTGTTCAGAAATTTCGGAACGAGTGAAACATAGAAAATCGTTCCTCTGAATTTTCAAAATGGGTAAAACAGCAGAAAACAGAAATAAATTTCTGCGTAGGTCGAATTTCGGATGAGAGTCATCCCGAGTAAAATTGGGGCTGAAATCATGCAAACCCCGATATGCTCGGACTAAAATCTCCACCGATCGATCATTTCAAGTATTCGGAATGAATACGCGAGAGGGAAAAATATCTATCCATGGCCCGGATAAAAGATATCCCTTGAATATTTTTAGAATTTTCGGAATGGGTGAACTGAACAAAGTCACTTATTTCTGATTTTCTGAAATAAATTAAGTACAGAAAAGAAAAAGAAATATTTCTGTGCGCCGAAGAGAAGTAAATCTCATGTTTCCGGGATGTCCGAAATTAAATCCCGTGTTTCCGGTATGTCCGAAATTAAATGTCCCAATAATATCTTGCGTGGCCTCGTATTTAAAATATGCGAAGAACGGTCAAAATACCCATGACAGCAGGAAATGACACGTTCTTCCGCCAGAAAGGAATCCCCACGTGGAAGAAATGGACAAGGACAGGTCCAATTTATATATATGTGTGTGGGCTGCACAGTCCGGTGGGGACTCCACCAGACCCACGCGCCTGGTGGGAGTTCCACCGGGACATGCCCCCTCGGTGGGCACCGGGCGCCCGCGCGCGCCCGGTGGGGCGCCCACCGGTGCGCCCGCGCGTGCCTGGTGGGACGCCCACCGGGGCCGCGCGTCCGGTGGGCCCCCACTGGGGCCTGCGCGCACTGGTGGGGGTCCCACCGGTGCTGCGCACCTGGTGGGCCCCCACTGGGGCCTGCGCGCACCGGTGGGGGTCCCACCGGTGCTGCGCACCTGGTGGGCCCCTGTTGCAAGGTAAAATTGTAACAAATACCTACAATGCAAAGTAGGGATGACCCACTATATAGTGGTCTAAGAAATTAATCAGTTGAACGGCCTACTCAGGAATAAGGCTGAGTAAATTGTGATTTAAAGTGACAGTCAAGTTACTTAGGTTACAAATTTATTCAGAGGACCGTCTCCAAGTCCAACAAGGAAGTTATGGCCCTTAAATGGCGCCCGGTCTTTCGGTTAAAATGAAGTCCAAGGAAGAACTCTCCTTCTTCAAGTACGGTTCAAGTACAAAGCATGGAAAGATCCGGCAGCACAAGGTCTTAGGACCAAGTATAAAGCACAAGTACAAAGAACAAGCTCGAGGGAGAACTCCAAAGCTTTGCACAACAGTCTTCTATCGGGCAAAACTCCAAGGAAAAGACCAGGATTTCTGCAGCACCTCCGGGCTCCAACAAGTCCTGGAAATGGGGTGTGGGGGGGGGTATTTATAGAAGATTTCCCCCCCCCCCCCCCTCCATCGGTTAGGCAGCCCCTAACCGATGGTGACCTCAACATGAGGTCACCATCGGTTAAGGGGCTAACCAATGGTGACCTAAGCATGAGGTCACCATCGGTTAACCCCCCTAACCGATGGTGACCTCATGATGAGGTCACCATCGGTTAAGCTCCCCTAACCGATGGTGACCTCATCATGAGGTCACCATCGGTTGGGGCTCTCCCTCTCCCGCTTGTAAGGGGTTCATCCCCTATAAATACCCCCCCTATTCCATAAGAAAGGGGGTTCGGAATTGGCTCCGACGAAGCCCTGTTGGGAAAATCCCAGAAAAATAGAAAAGAGCATTTGCGCATTCCTTTCTCATTCTCTAATCCCCTTGCTTGGTGTGCGAAGGTATAAATCCCCCTTCTTTAGCCCGATAGGCCAGGCGCGGAAAGGAGAGTTATCGGCGTAATCGTCATCGACATTCCTTCTTAATCCCCATCCCCCACATCGAGCAAGTCTCTGTGGGGTGATATTCCCGGGGTTTAAATACCGTCCATATCGAGCAAGTCTCTATGGACACATGGTATTTAAATACCCATATTCTCCCCGCCCATCGAGCAAGTCTCTGGGATGGTGGATCTTGTGCTTATATGTATATGTTTTCTTGAGGAGACTCTGCCCAAGTGGAGGTTCTGCCCAAGGACATATTCGTATATTCACAAATTTGTGTTCTTATATATATGTTTTTTAAGACGAAACTCTGCCCAAGTGGAGATTCCGTCCAAGAACACATATATAAAGATCGCAAATTTGTAATTATACAAATATGTTCCTTAAGGAGAATCTCGCCCAGGCAAAAATCTCTCTCAGGGGACGTATCCATATAAATACAAATTCGTGTTATATGTATATGTTTTTTAGAGGAAACTCTGCCCAAGCGGAGGTTCTGTCCAAGAACATATTCGTATATTCACAAATTTATGTTCTTATGTATATGTTCCTTAAGGGGAAACTCTGCCCAAATGGAGACTCCCCTAAGAGCATATCCATAAAATCACAAATTTGTGCCTATACGCATATGTCTTTAGGAGGAATCCTGCCCGGACAAGAGTTCCCTCTAAATTCATATCCGTATAATCACAAACTTCAAGTTTATATAAATATATTTCTTAGTGGAATCTCTGTCCAAATAGAGGCTCTGCCCGAGAACATACCTATATAATCACAAATATGCCCCATTGTGTATATGTTTCTCAAAAGGGAATCCCGTTCATACGGGGGCACCTTCCTATCAGATACTCTGCTCAAATAGAGATACCGTTTGAGAATATATTCACAAAGTGCAAATTTGTGTTTATACACATATATCTCTTTAAGGCAAAATCCCTCCGGGCAAAGTTTCTCCCGAGAACACATGGACATAAACATACACCCATATAAATACACCACTATAAGGACACCCTGCCTAAGCAGGGACTCGCCAAGACATACTCATATATTCAAAAAAAAGGGAAGGATTGTGATGATATACACACATCCAAAGAAAAAAAAAGAAAATAAGATAAGAACTGTGCTCAGATACTCTAAATGGGAGCACATATGCACTTCCACGAGAACCATACCCGTGGAAATGGACTTTGGACAGTAATCACAATGGGACAAGGACTTCCATAGAGATACATCCGTATGCTCTCCGGAAATTGTACCCGCACAAGTGCGAAATGAGGAGAAAAGAAACTCTACCTCAAACTCGGAGTTTGCTAAAAAATGGCATTGTGAAAGAACCTCAGATAAGAATTTGCACGGTCATCCTTCTAATACGGAAGTATTACTCCGGGTTATAATACCCCTAAGTTCAGAACCAAAATCCACGGGTATATACTCGTTCATAATAATAATCCTCATGTTTTCCCAAATAAAATGTCTAGTCAACCCTTTTGCAAAAAGAAGAAAAGACCTCAAATAGGTCCACGGGTATATACCCGTTCCCCTTTTCAAAAAAAAATCGAACTTTGGACTCCAAAAGGGCAGTCATTTCAAAAAAATGGAATATCCAAAGCAAAAACATTTCAAAATAATCAAAAGAAAGGAAAAACATGTCATGACCAGGATTTTCTAAAAAAAGCATGTATATTTTTCTCGTCCTTTACTATGAATGGTATTCGGGTTAGAAATTGGTATTAAATAATACCAAGAGTTTTAACTCGATGTAAATGTAACATCGATTCCGGTCGATGGAGACAGAGGTCCAGCACATGCTACCCTAATTGCCTGATGAGAATAGACATGGGACTCAAGAAGTTCAGATAAAAAACGGCGCACCCGTCCGTTCGCGGACACACCCGTCTGTTCGCGGACACACTCGTTCGTTCCACGGACACGAAAATTCTTCTTCCGCATCGCGCGGACTCTTTTTCTGTCTGCTAGACAGGCTGGCACGCCCCGCAAATACCAAAAATACAAAATATGGGGAATGAATGAATACCATGAACCCAAATAAAATGAAACGAACGGATAAAAACCGAGTGAGAAAAATCCCCGTGTCAACAGCTGGCACGCCCGGTGGGACCTCTTCTCACCATTCATAGTAACAAAGGATGAGACTTACATACTCTTTATGAAAATCCTGATACTGATATCTTCTTTTTGAAGGTACTCGAAGAAAAGACAAATCATAAGCTGTTGAAGATGGCCGTCACTTATGGACCGCTCGTCGTCAACAACCATGCCAGGTTCGGCTACCTGGCGACTCCGATCATATTCGGAGATTTCCCTGCAGTCGTCGGATCCCCTTTCTTTCTGGGAGTGGTTCCAGCCCATCAAGAGGAGGAAGCTGCTCAAATATCTTCCTCCCACAAATCAACAAAGAAGAATTCCAACAACAGCGGACGTGTCAAAGCTCGTTCCGCTACTGACAATAAGGGCACCCAAATGCCCGTGATGAATGGTGCTGTCAAAGGGGGCAAACCCCATTCAACTCAAGTTCGGACCTATTCGGTCCATATGATCTCTTCAGCCATTGTGGCTCCCGTCTCCTCACAGCGGGGGCAATATAAACGCCACAAGAACCGAAGGCCGCCCGCTGCCATCTCCAGATCCGGCAAGTCCGTCATGATTGGAAATGTGCGAGTGCGCCTTGATGGTACTTCACCTACCACTCCTCGTGATAAGTATGTTCCAAATATTCCAACCTCGAACCGCTTCTCAGCTCTACGGTGGTTCCGGGGGAAGTATGAAGATTCCATAGTGAAAGCCAGTGTCAAGCAAAAGACACGGCGTTTTACCAAGTTGAAACAAATCTGGGTTCCCAAGAAGAGAGTCCAGAAGTTCAAGAAAGATCAAGCAGATGCATCAAAGGTGATCCAAAGAAGAAGCAACACCGAAGGTGCTTCTCTTCAATATGCCGGATCCGAACATTCCAGAGGATGGAAAAGAAAAGGCATATACAGAAAGCCAAACTACAATCCTCAAGGCCCGGAGAATACCCGGGTGGTCGAAGAAATTCCAACTCAACAATCAAATCCTTGAGTATCGGTCTTCGACCGTATATCGTGGATTCCAGAATTTGATAAGCCAAAGGCAATTCCTAGCACCAGTGCTCGTCCGTCAAAAAGACGACGTGTTACTTGGGCAGCTCGGGAAACGCCCAAGCTTATAATCTTCTCATGTTATACTACGGAAGGGAAGTTGGCGAGCTTGCAGAACAAATCGCAGCAGCCACCCCCAATATCCCCGCAGAAGATGTCCATCCTAACATCAGACAGTTCGTCAGAAGAACTCATCAACCTGGCGGGCAAGTTGGCTCATCTGATCAAGCTCCCTTTTCAACTGATATCCAACATGAGGGTATTCAAATTCCCTCCTTTGAAGAAACAAATATTCGACTTGAAGAAGGTGGACCCTCTACCTCTGGCAGTCATCCCGTCATCAACTTGCCAACAAAAGAAAATTTCCATGCAATGGCGGATGATGACAAATATGAAGTCATGCAACAGTGGCGGTCTGAAATGACCTCACTTGTCAATGAAATGAGACGATTGGCAACTTCAAGCCATCGGCAATCCATAGAACCGGTTGCTGCTCAACATCAACAACAAAGCCAGCATCCGGATGGATTTATCTCATTAAATAATCCAGCAATTTCTTCAACTGGTCTTCTTCCTCAAGCTACGGGTCCAGATATCAATGACCCATCTAATATCATGCCTCCTCAAACAGAAGCATTGCAAAATATTACTATTCAAAGGCATGAAATAAAGAAGATGGTCGAAGATATGTTCGCCCAGCAGGGCGAGGGTATTCAGGCTACGGGCTTATATTCTGTCCCGTTCCCTATACATCATCAACTCAAGAAGTTGCCAGAATCATGTCCCAAAGTCCCAAAATTGCCTAAATATGATGGGCATGGGACACCTCGGGAGCATGTGGCACATTATACAATTGCCATGGGCGATCTTGCATCTGAGGAATCCTATCTCCTCAGATATTTTGCAACTTCCTTAACAGGGGTCGCATTTCAATGGTATGCAAAGCTCAAGGTTGGCTCAGTTCTCGACTGGGCTGATATGCAATCAAAATTCTATGACCGTTTTCAAACGGCAGAAAGAAAGGTCTCTCTTGCTGAGTTATGCTCCCTCAAACAAAAGAAAGGGGAGTCGGCAATTGACTTCATTCAAAGATGGAGGGAATTTAGCATGCAATGCGATAATCCTCCCATCCAACAGGATGCAGTAATTATCTGCCGAAGAGGCCTCATCATAACAATTAAAGAGAGACTCTTGGCTGCAAATATCAGAAGCTTTGACCAGTTGAATATTGCTGTGGCAGAGATTGAAGGGTTCTTAGCCGAACAAGCAACTCATATAGCTCAAAAGGGTAAACTCCCTAAAGAGCGCAATCCACTTGCAAAAGAAGTTAATACTATTGACTTCTTGCCCAGTGACGAAACAAAGGGGGCAGCAATCCCCACCACCTCAACAAAGAAACCGGAACCAAAAATACCTCCGCCTACATTGGCCGAGCGTATGAAGGCTCCTTATTCTTTCAGAAAAGAGCATACCAAAAAACTCTTCGATCTCTGCCTTGATGATCAATTAATATCACTGCCGACACCAAAGAAGCCGGCGGATATCGGCAAGATCAATCAACCCAATTATTGCCCATATCACCGTATGGTGGGACATCCAATTGAAGATTGCTTTGTCTTCAAGAATGAGGCTCAAAAGGTAATCCAAGAAGGCCATATATCTATGCAAAATGGCCTGGTTGATCCTCCACAGCCTCATACTTCGGATTGACCAGAACAATCTGTCAATGTCATACATACAGCGGAACCCGCTACGAGCTCGAGGAATCCTGAGGTTGGGTCCTCATGTAACCCACCTCAAGATACTTCTGGAGCTCACTCTCCGCCAAGATCTAGGCACCGGGGTACAAGGAAAACAATACAAAGAGTACAAAGGCAGCTCGAGCAGTTACAGCAAAACCAACAAGAGCTGCGCCAAATCATGCAAAGCATGGAGAGGCGTCAGGATATGCCTATTCGGGAATCCCGCGCCTTCCAACCTGCTTATGTCTATCCACCTGCATATCCGGAGCTGCCCCCTATGCCGCCATTTCAAGACCCAATCGGGTGGTTCCTTGAAAATCCTCCAAATCCTGTCGAGCCGGCAAGGTCATATTCCTTCCGTCGCCAGCATACACTGCCTCTCTTCCGGCTATGTTTGCGATCAGGATATATGGATTATCTGGTCCCAGAAGAATTGAGACCCAACTATTGCCCATATCATCAACTGCTGGGTCACGTCATTGAAGACTGTCCAAATTTCAAACAGGAAGTGGAAGAAATGATCCAGCAAGGACTCATCAATATGGGTAATCTTCTGGTTAATCCCCCACAACCTCATATTCAGCCACCATCAAATGAGCCACACAATCCTGGATCTCATTCAGTGAATGTTATTAATGCATCATTCTCTGAAATTCTTGGACCGGAAGGACAGCCGCCTATGCCGCATCCATATCTATCCAGCCGATGGTATGATGATTGGCATCCTCTACATCAACGCTCATTTGATCTAAAAGATACCCAATCCATATTTAATCAACTTAAGATCAGAGGGTTGATAAAAGTGTATGACCCTGAGCCTTATATTTCCGTAAGGGAAAGGCAATCACATCTCTACTGTGAATATCATGCTAGAGTCATGCACTCTACCAAAGATTGCCCAGATCTCCATGATTGGATCGAAACAAAGATCCGGGAGGGAGTAATTGATCAGGAGGGAAATCTCCTGACCCCCTCATCACAAATATATGATCCAAGTCCACAGTTCCAAGCACAATATCAAGATCTATGTGAATATTATCATCGTCAATTGGGCTATGGACGACATAGAAGCAAGGCTGATGTTGAGCAATTCAGAGTTGGCCTGTTTCAATATAGAAATGGAATATCAGAAGAAGCTGCCGCGAAACCAATCTCGCAGCAGGCTGAGGAGTTTGTAGATGATTACTACCAACTCCCTCCTGAAATTGTTGAAGAAGCAATCAACTCAACCTTTCAGGCACCATCCTCAGAGACTGAATGGGTCACTGTTGGCCCTCGAAAGTCAAGAAATTCTAGGAGACCCGGCAAATCTATCGTCAAAGGTCATTCTAGCAGAAAAAATATTCCTGAACCATCTTCAGAGCAAGAAGTGATGAATTCACTAGAAGCTTTGCAAATGAAAAATAGAGAGAAAAATAGAAAAAGAAAAATGAAGAAACAAATGGAGGATGCTATGGCAGCAGAAGCTCCTCAGCAGCTGACGGCTGTCCAAAGACTCCAGTTGTTGATTAATGAACTGGAAGAATATGAAATCTCCGAGCCCTCTGATAAACCAACGCTCGACCAATATATCCCTTGGGAAGAGATCGAGCGAAAGAGGCGGCTGCGGAATTGGTTATTGCAAGTTCAACATGAAGCACTCCAAGAGGGTGACCTCCCTCCTTCGCCGAATCTGAGTCTCTTCAATGGAGATGAAGAAATCACCATGGAACAGTTGGACTCTATGTTCAGCTCTTTCCATTGCTACATGGTGTTCATTCCTCCTCCAAAGGAATTACAAACTCCCACAAGCAATATCACTGCACAAGCGGGAGATAAACCAACGACGCTTGTATACCAGCGTCGACCTCCGGGTAATTCAAATCGTCATCCTAAGAAGGGTCGTGGCAGACATCAAAAGGCGGCATCCTCCACTACCAAGCAGCCAGATAAGATCATACTCTTTCATGGCGAAGAAGTAAAGCCTCTGCCCGAACCTCAAATCCGGGCGGATTCCTATATATTTGATCCTTCAGATGAAGAAGGGGGACTGCCCGACAAGGCTTCTCAGTCTGAAGATAAAAACTCAAGTCCATATGCTTCATCAAATGAGCCAGACAATGTTCCTCCTCTTCCCAATGAGAAGCTATTGGCTCCTATCTCTCAAAAGAAGCCCGTCAAATCAAAAGAGCTTTCTGGGTCCTCATCAAGGGAATTCTCCCACTTGAACCAGATACGCTCTGAGGCTGACGACAGAATTCTTCAGCAATTACAGTCACTTCCCGTCAACATCACTGTCTGGGAAGCGATTGCCTGGAGCCAAGACTTGAGAGAAACTCTCGTCAAGATACTCCAAGAACCAGAAACTTATGAAGCCCATATGGCGGATTTCCGGGCTCAAGCATGTGAAGCACTGGCGGCAAATGTCACCTTCACTGATGAAGATCTGCTATTATCTTCCCCATATCATAATCGCCCCTTATATATGAAGGGAAAGATCAACAACATGCAATTAAATCGGATCTTGATTGATCCAGGGGCATCCATCAATCTAATGCCCTTCAAGACCTTTCAATCTCTATATCTTATGCCCTATATGCAAAGGGTCAAGGATGTGAAGATCACAGGATTCAATCAGAATTCGGAAAAAGCCATCGGAAAGGTCACCGTCAACTTGACTCTGGGGGATTTTGCCACCAGGGTGACCTTCTTCATTATTGATGCCAATACATCATATAGAGTCTTGCTTGGGAGACCCTGGCTGCATGAAAACTGGGTCATTCCATCAACTCTCCATCAATGCATTAAATATGCAAAAGAAGGGAAGCAGCACACAGTCTTTGCTGATCAAGCCCCGTTTCGGGAAGATGAATGCAACCTGACTGATGCCCCTTTATATCTTGGAGGACCAAATCTTCAACCCTCCTCCCTCTCCAAAGGGAAGAGTAAGCAAATTGAGTCCTCAAATGAAGACAATGAAACTGGCAAGCTTTTTGTGGTAAACAAAGGCTTTGTCAAATTACCTGCAAATGCTTCTCAAAGCAAAGCAACCCGCCCAGAACGGCGGAGCATCAGTTATGAAGCTGATCACATAAGCCAAGTCATCAATGGGAGCATTCCTTTGCCATCCAACTGCATGCAAATCTGTTCTCCAAAGCAAGAACAAAGTGTTCGACGATTAAAAACTTTCGTCGTCACTTATCAAAGAAAAGAAAGAAAGAATGCAAGAAAGGTGATCAAGCCAATCCTCTTCTACAAGGGGGAACTGATCCTTCAAACCTATACAGGGGATGATTTTGGTTGGGAAGACAGCTTCAACAACCAACCAGAATCAATACAAGAAATGGCTGATATGCCAGAAAAGATTAAAGAAATGTGCAGAAAGCAGAAAATCCCTCAGGTACAAGATGTTTCCCGAAGAAATTTCTTCAAGCAACTATGGGAACCTTCTCAAGTCCGGGGGCAACCTCCATTCTCTAGAAGAGATACCAGAGGATTAGGTTATGATACCAAATCCTCCTATACAGTTAATGTTGTTGGGTCATCATCAGAGATCTGCAGCAGAAAGAATAATCAGGAGTGTTCCAACTCCAACTCTCAAGATATTACTTCAGCTCTATCAAATGAATTATCAAATGAAGAGCTACCAGAAGAATTCTGCAAGCAATCTTCATCCACAAATTCTGAAGATAGCAATCTCTATGAAGTCTACGTCACCAACTCCGATGACGAAGAGGATTTCATAGACCTGCAGCCAGCTCCCCAAGAAATGGAGGATGGTGGACAGGCCACTATTGATGAATTAATTGAACTCAATCTCGGGAGTCAACAAGATCCCCGACCAATCTTTATCAGTGCCCTTCTCGATGAACAAGAGAGGCAATCTTATCAAATCCTTCTACTGGAATTCCAAGACTGTTTTGCTTGGAATTATAAAGAAATGCCGGGACTGGAACCATCAGTTGCTGAGCATGAATTATCCATACTGCACACGGCCAAGCCTGTCAAACAAGCTCAAAGGCGTATGAGGCATGAGCTAGAATTGAAAGTAAATACTGAAGTCGATAAGCTTTCTGAAGTAGACTTCATCGAGCCATGCATATATCCAATATGGCTCGCCAACATTGTTCCTGTGAAGAAAAAGAATGGTCAAATCCGGATATGCATCGACTACAGGGACTTAAATAAGGCATGTCCCAAGGATGATTTCCCAGTTCCAATCACTGAAACAATGGTGGATATGACCACCGGCTATGAAGCCTTGTCTTTCATGGACGGGTCTTCCGGCTACAATCAAGTCCGGATGGCAATCAAAGATAAAGATCATACTGCATTCAGATCACCCAAGGGTATCTTCAACTACAAAAGGATGCCCTTTGGCCTGAAGAATGCAGGAACTACAAAATCAAGATCAAGACCAAATAGAAAGGAGACTTGAGGAGCTCTCCAATCTAGAAGGAAGGCGCCTTGAAGCATATAAGTCTCTCCAAGTATATCAGGCTAGAATGGTTCGAGCATTCGACAAATTAGCAAGACCCAAAGCTTTCAAGCAAGGGGATCTTGTCATGGTCAAATGCAGAGAAGCAATGGCCGGGAAGTCATGCGGCAAATTGCAACCCACTTGGCTCGGTCCATATATCTTCACTCTGGCATATGAAGGAGGCGCCTATCGGCTAGTTGACCATAAAGGTTATGTGCCCTTTCCCCCGCTTAACGGGAAACACCTGAAGTTGTATCACGCGCCAGAACATGAATTCCTTGGCCAGCCACCAAAACAAAAACCAATCACCCAAAAAGGGCTCGAAGCCGAAAGAAAATGAAAAATGGTGAAATGAAGTTTGCCATAGATGGGGACAAAGGAATCAAACTTCCACTTGCCCATCATATACCCCAAACCTTTCAGTCCCTACCGAGCATGAAGCCAAGGACATTCCATGTACAAACCTAAAAAAAAAAAAAAAAAAGAAGAAAAGCCAATGAAAAGATGGAGGGTTATTTTACGTATCCCGCCAAATGAGGTTCCAAGCTACAATGATAAGTTATGTCCAAATACAATCTCAAAACTATAGCCAACAAACCACAAAGGTAGGCTATGTCAAATCCAAATATCAAAACCATAGCCAACAAACCAAGAAGGTAGGCTATGTCAAATCCAAAATACCAAAACCATAGCCAACAAACCACAAAGGTAGGCTATGTCAAATCCAAAATACCAAAACCATAGCCAGCAAATCAAAAAGGTAGGCTATGTCAAATCCAAAAATCCCAAAACTATAGCCAACAAACCACAAAGGTAGGCTATGTCAAATCCAAAATATCAAAACCATAGCCAACAAACCAAGAAGGTAGGCTATGTCAAATCCAAAATACCAAAACCATAGCCAACAAACCACAAAGATAGGCTATGTCAAATCCAAAATACCAAAACTATAGCCAGCAAACCAAAAAGGTAGGCTATGTCAAATCCAAAAATCCCAAAACCATAGCCAACAAACCACAAAGGTAGGCTATGTCAAATCCAAAATACCAAAACCATAGCCAGCAAACCAAAAAGGTAGGCTATGTCAAATCCAAAAATCCCAAAACCATAGCCAACAAACCAAAAATGTAGGCTATGTCAAATCCAAAATACACAAAAAAAAAAAAAAAAAAAAACATAGCCAGCAAACCAAAAAGGTAGGCTATGTTAAATCCAAAATCCCAAAACTATAGCCAACAAACCACAAAGGTAGGCTATGTCAAATATCAAAACCATAGCCAACAAACCACAAAGGTAGGCTATATGTCAAATCCAAAACCAAAACCAAAACTGAAATAACCTAAACCCCAAATCCAAACCTAAACTCCATACCAGAGCCCACAACAATACAAAAAAAAAAAAAAGAGAAAAAGGGGGGTTAAAAAAATAAAGATACCCCGATGGACTTAAGTATACAATTCCTTGTGTACTTAAGGGTAAAAATATCAAAAAATCCGGCTGAGGTGAAAACCCGAGAGGGCGCTTCAGGCAAAAATGGATAACCCCTCAACGTGAAAATCCGAAAGGGCGCGTTGGAAAAAGCTAAAGGGGGCCAGTCTTGGTGAAAACCCGAAAGGGCGCTAAGGCTGGTAATGTGATATAAAAAAAAAGAGAAGAAAAAATGATGATGAAATGATGAAAAGAAGGATTTCTCAGTTCTCCATTACAAGTCACCACATTACAAACTTACGGAGGGTGACAGATACCATATAAAAAAAATCAAGGCAACAAGCCCGATATACAAATATTGTGCTGTGAAGCAAAGGCAGGGAGACTTCCTCCTCTCCAGCCATTCAAATCCAAATACGAACCCCGTATCCCGGCATCAAGCCATCAAGATGGGGCGAAGTTCAAATTCCACAGCCAAACAATAAACACCATTCCAGGGCCCATTCAAAACCAAGTCCAGGGCTAAATCAGACCCAAATCTCATATTCATATTCAAACCCAAATCCAAAATACCACAAAGGTGACCCAAGTCACCCGACATACTCATATCCAAACCCAAATCCAAAATACCACAAAGGTGACCCAAGTCACCCAACTTACTTATATTCAAACCCAAATCCACATCTAAATCCAAATTCCAAATCCAAATTCTAAATCCGAGCTTCCAATCATTGGCCAAATTCAAATCTCAAACCCCATCTAAAACCACCACTCATCCCACAACCAAACTTTTAGCCATTCACGCATCCAAGTCAGTCGAGTCCTCGACGGCCTTGGTAAAAAAAGAGAAGAAAAGAAAAAAGATAAAGAAACAAAAAAGGGGTTAAAAAATAGAGATACCCCAATGGACTCAAGTATACGGCTCACTGTATGCTTGAGGGTAAAAAGATCAAAAGATCCAGCTGAGGTGAAAACCCGAGAGGGCGCTTCAGGCAAAAATGGATAACCCCTCAACGTGAAAACCCGAAAGAGCGCGTTGGAAAAAGCTAAAGGGGCCAGTCTTGGTGAAAACCCGAAAGGGCACTAAGGCTGGTAATGTGAAGAAAAAAAAGAAGAAAAAAAGAGAGAGAATGAAAGAAGGAATTTCCTTGTCCTTCATGTTTACATTCATAAAGTCAGAGGTCACCCTATTACAGATTCATAAAGGGTGACAGATAGTCACACACTACATACAAAAAAAAAAAGACAAATCAAGACAACGAGCCTAATATACAAAGGTTATGTTGAGAAGCAAAGCCAAGGGGATTTCGCCTTCTTCTGCAGCCGCTCTGCCTTCCTAGCTTTGGAAGATCCGGGCCGGCGGGAGTCGTTTCCATCTCTAGCACGGAGGCCTCCCTCTTCGGGGTCTTCAACTTCATCTCTGACATCTTGATCCTGACAAGATATTGCCTCGCCAAGCTCACATTCCAGCCGAGCAATACTCTTTTCTCTTGCGGCCATCCGCAGTTCTCGCGTCTTCCGACGCTTGCGCACTTCAGCAACCTGGAGGTCACCGGCTTCAGTGTCGCTCTCCAGAGCTTCAATTCGCCGGGCCCAGGTCATCTTGACCTGACGGGTGTACACCCTGTTCCAAACATCGGTGATAAAATTCATCCAACGCTCCTGCTGGACTCCCATGCCAAAGGCAGATCCGGTATGTTGCTCCAGCGCCTCTCGAATAACTTCAATAGGCGCTGGGTCTGTGGAGTCTGCCAATGCCGTTATTCGGCCAAGAAGGAATTCCCAGCAGCCATCATCAGCAAAATGCGGGGCTGGTTGCGCGCCTGCAGGCCATCTTATACCATGCTCAGGGGGAGCACCAACCTCCAGGAGCGAAGAGCTCCCCTCGTCAGAATTCGGCACAGTGTCTGCCCCAGAAAAGAAATCAGCAGCAAGGAAAAAGCTGTTAGCAAGACAAAGCTAGTGAAACACCAACTCAATAATGCAAGCCATAAAGCTCGGCCCCTGTTCACCTGGAACGGGGATCTCGCCTTCTTTCTCAGCCTCAGATTCTGAAGGTTGAGCAAGATTTGATGGTCCAGGACATGGATCTTGAAAGGAGCTGGGAAAATATTGCGGATTTGAATAAAACTGCTCCCCATCATATGGGAAGGTTGGAGGGTCACAGGTAGAATCTGCCTGTTGAAGGCCTCCGCCTCCACCTGCTGTGTCGCCCACTTGAAAGGCAGATTGAGCCGGGAAATCCAAAAGCGGGCACAGTGAAATTCCCCAACTCGGGATGGACAAGCTCGCTCCTGAGACAGAATATGAATCTGTCGTTCCCCAGCCAAACAGTTGATCACAGAATTCTCCCCTTTTTAAAAGCAAATACAGCAAGGGAGGGAGATTCGTCATGAAAAGAAATATGTCATGAAAAACTCTATATGGGTTTGAGAAAATCAGCTCACCAAAAGAAGTTGTCCCTACAGGAGGTTCCTCCACAGGTCTCAGAATATAGACCTCAACGGGGGCAGAAGAATACTCTCCCTCTGAAGCTCCCAGTTCAGCATATGTGAATCTTGGGCAGTCAATATCTGCTTCTACCATCCCAGAAAATGCAAAATGAGAGGGAGCTCCATCAGTCCCCTCTTCGGGCAAAGGATCTGCCATAGCCTGTAGGGTGCTCCCGTTTCCCTCGCCATGAAAAATAGAGGGACTCTCAAGCAAAGAATCACACTCATCTGGAAGGGGTGAACTGGTACCCGCCTCATCAATCTCATCATCTAGTGCGGGAAAGTATAGAAGAAATCAATATAAGAACCAATGATAAAGAGAAAGATGGGAAATGATAGAAGGGTGTACCACTCGAGGAGGCATATGCAACCTCTTTGGCCTTCTCGGCTCTTCTATTGGTAGAGGAAGAAGGAGCGCCAGGGCGAGTCCCGTTGCCCCTATCCCTGTTAATCCTCAAAGCGGGAGTAGCTGGAAGATAGGGTCACCATAAAAAAGAAAAAAAAAAGGGGATAAACAAAAAAAAAGGGGGAAGGAAGAAAGGGGTGGCTTACGTGCTGACTCTGATGAAAGCCTTGGTAGCAGCTGAGGGAAGATGGTGCTGCAAGCTTTCCCCACTTTCTTCATGATATCCTGAACATCTTGAAATGTCTTGGCATTTTCCAGCCGAGGGATATACTCCAGAGGCCCAATATTGCCAATTACATTAATAAGATGTCTTTCCCATCGTGTCCATCCAGGATGGCCGATGCTCTCTGGAGGTAGCTTTGTCAATAAAGGAACCGTAGGAGAGTGACCACAGGCAGATAATAAATGATTCCACCAGCAATAGGATGAAGAATCATCGCTGGTGACTGGGGCTTTTGTCCAAAACAGCTCTATGGGTGCCAGGAGCGATATTTCCCCCTGATAATAATACCTGTCATTTTCGGCCTTGGTACTATGTGACATACTGGCATCATAACGCTTCTTATATGAGGCTGCTATGCTGGAAAAGTGCCGGTTGAGATATGCCTCGTCAATATAGACCGGGGACAAGCTGTACTGCACAAGCCGAGAATCCTCCCTCTCCCTTATTTTGCCAGGGGAGAGTCGGAAAATACCGCTCCGGTCAAACCACCATCGGGCATAAAATATATCCATATGTCCCGTCATTTCTGGCACAGGAAGGGCACATGTTGAACCTGTTTCAGGACGACGAAAATAATTCCACCAACTTGCTGCCGTCATATGAACATCATGACCGCGGTGGAGTCGAAATGACAATGGAAATTCCGCAGATGGCGGGATAGATTGATCATACCCAAAATTTCTGGAAAATCGCGAAGGATAATAAGGCTCAGTGATAAGAGTCGATCCCACGCGATACACCAATACTCCGGGCCGAATACAGCATAACCAGTCCTGATATACAGACTGACTGGGGCTATTGCTATTTGCTGAATGATATTGTGTCCCATCTGAAGTCTGGGTGAAGAAAGGCCTGGTTTCCCGAGATGCATTATCAAATTGAAGTAGCCCCTGCTCGTTGTTCGACAGAAAAGATAAACTGGATCTGGTACTCATCAGCTCCGTCAGTGGATCTCCAGCTGGACGATTCCGGAACAGTAAGATTAATGGAGCTGAGGGGCGAGGCAAATCAATTGTCTGACACAAACTAGGCAGCAAGAGGTCGGCCCAAGCACTCAAGTAATGGGTGGGTAGCTGCACCTTCCGATCTCGGGGACTGGGATGTGAACTCAACGATCCCAACCCGTGGAATATATTTGCCAGTGCTGCAGGGGCCAGAGCAAGTTGGCGGCCCTCTGCCAGAAGACAAGCAGGGTAAATTAAGCCTGGCCGAACATATTCTTCTTCTCCATGGGGAACCACAAAGCTGGATAGCCAGTAAACTAAGTAGGCAGCCAAATAAGTACGGTCAGGTAGCCGCCGAGGATTCCAACCTATATCCTTCGGGGCACAGATGAATCGTCCCCAGGAAGGCTTCTTCACTTCTAGCTGTTGATATTCTTCTAAACAGCGACCTTCGACTGAAAAACTCTCGAAGAAGCAAAATGGCCCATTATAAAAATATCGAAGCCAGACATTTTGACTGACTCTTACAGTCGAAGAAGACAAGGATGCTCTATCTGTTTTCCCGACACGGGCCGGGTCCCGCCATACTTTTGTCAGGAAACGGAGGCTATATGGATAGAAATATTGGCCGGAGCCATTACTACGATGGCTGTGCAGGTCATCCAATACAACTTCTTCATAAAGAAGCCCAGATATCTGCAGGCCTGAAATTTGGTGAAAACCCCATAAGTCAATGGAAGTTTCACCCTCAGCCATCCCGAAAGTATTCCATCGGGGGCTAAATCTCTCCACCAAACCTCGGAGAATACCTGTATAACAAGGGTAGTCATACAATGCTGCCTCAACAGCTCCTTAGATGCCAGATCTTTTCAAGATTTCACCATAGTGATGCAGAATACTAGTCAACCATTCTGTGGCTCCATAGCGAAAAATGTGAGAAGGCACAACTGACCAGTGACCATACCAGCTGGGAGAAGTGAAGTCAATAATCCGATCCAAAAGACATCGGATATCATGACTTCCGGCAGCATACCGAGAGTCACCAGGCATCAGATAAGTGCCATTAATCTCCATCGCAGTTGTATGGCGATTCTGCAAGTTTCAGATAACAGGGGACATCTTCCGTGAATGAGTATAACAATCAAAGTCACGGTTAAAGGGGCCAAGATTATCAGCCGTTGGCATCCTCTTCAAAGGCATGTATCCCAGAGGGAAACTGGGATAGGAAAAGGCACAGGTACCCAGGAGGCTATCCCGGAACCTTAAAATGGCAAATTCCAGATATCTCCTCTCGGCCAAAATACAAGGATCATTCTCAAGCATATTAGCTGGGATGAACTGTTGGATAAAGGAGAATAATTCCTTATCTGATGGGAAATGGCTTGGATAGCCTCCTTTCCGCACATAATGATAAGTCCCCTTTTGGCGACAAATGCGAGAATAATCTACTGAGCCATTTGGTTTAAGGCCTTCAGGGTTAAGGGTTGCTACTACATGGTAACCACTATCCAGGGAGGATAAATTGGCTTCAGTGATACGGGGCCTCGCCAGGGCAGGCATCATAACTCCTTTCGGAACGACCCTGTCACGGGTCTTCTGGCTATGGTTGTCACGAGCCAAGTAATTCTTTTTGAAAGGCATGGTCAAAAGCCTGAAAAGAAAAAGTGCAGGCAGAGGAAAATGAGAAAAATGGATAAAGATGCTAAGCCCAGCTAAGCAAAATCCGAGAGCAACACAGAGATACTTCGGAATGCAAAGCAAGAGTTCACACGGGCCGCGTGCCGTCACTTGTTGATTCCGGCACGTGTCCCGTGGGGGGCATTTGTTGCAAGGTAAAATTGTAACAAATACCTACAATGCAAAGTAGGGATGACCCACTATATAGTGGTCTAAGAAATTAATCAGTTGAACGGCCTACTCAGGAATAAGGCTGAGTAAATTGTGATTTAAAGTGACAGTCAAGTTACTTAGGTTACAAATTTATTCAGAGGACCGTCTCCAAGTCCAACAAGGAAGTTATGGCCCTTAAATGGCGCCCGGTCTTCCGGTTAAAATGAAGTCCGAGGAAGAACTCTCCTTCTTCAAGTACGGTTCAAGTACAAAGCATGGAAAGATCCGGCAGCACAAGGTCTTAGGACCAAGTATAAAGCACAAGTACAAAGAACAAGCTCGAGGGAGAACTCCAAAGCTTTGCACAACAGTCTTCTATCAGGCAAAACTCCAAGGAAAAGACCAGGATTTCTGCAGCACCTCCGGGCTCCAACAAGTCCTGGAAATGGGGTGTGGGGGGGGGTATTTATAGAAGATTTCCCCCCCCCCCCTCCATCGGTTAGGCAGCCCCTAACCGATGGTGACCTCAACATGAGGTCACCATCGGTTAAGGGGCTAACCGATGGTGACCTAAGCATGAGGTCACCATCGGTTAACCCCCCTAACCGATGGTGACCTCATGATGAGGTCACCATCGGTTAGGGGAGATCTCCCCTAACCGATGGTGACCTCATGATGAGGTCACCATCGGTTGGGGCTCTCCCTCTCCCGCATGTAAGGGGTTCATCCCCTATAAATACCCCCCCCTATTCCATAAGAAAGGGGGTTCGGAATTGGCTCCGGCGAAGCCCTGTTGGGAAAATCCCAAAAAAATAGAAAAGAGCATTTGCTCATTCCTTTTCTCATTCTCTAATCCCCTTGCTTGGTGTGCGAAGGTATAAATCCCCCTTCTTTAGCCCGATAGGCCAGGCGCGGAAAGGAGAGTTATCGGCGTAATCGTCATCGACATTCCTTCTTAATCCCCATCTCCCACATCGAGCAAGTCTCTGTGGGGTGATATTCCCGGGGTTTAAATACCGTCCATATCGAGCAAGTCTCTATGGACACATGGTATTTAAATACCCATGTTCTCCCCGCCCATCGAGCAAGTCTCTGGGATGGTGGATCTTGTGCTTATATGTATATGTTTTCTTGAGGAGACTCTGCCCAAGTGGAGGTTCTGCCCAAGGACATATTCGTATATTCACAAATTTGTGTTCTTATATATATGTTTTTTTAAGACGAAACTCTGCCCAAGTGGAGATTCCGTCCAAGAACACATATATAAAGATCGCAAATTTGTAATTATACAAATATGTTCCTTAAGGAGAATCTCGCCCATGCAAAAATCTCTCTCAGGGGACGTATCCATATAAATACAAATTCGTGTTATATGTATATGTTTCTTAGAGGAAACTCTGCCCAAGCGGAGGTTCTGTCCAAGAACATATTCGTATATTCACAAATTTATGTTCTTATGTATATGTTCCTTAAGGGGAAATTCTGCCCAAATGGAGACTCCCCTAAGAGCATATCCATAAAATCACAAATTTGTGCCTATACGCATATGTCTTTTAGGAGGAATCCTGCCCGGACAAGAGTTCCCTCTAAATTCATATCCGTATAATCACAAACTTCATGTTTATATAAATGTATTTCTTAGTGGAATCTCTGCCCAAATAGAGGCTCTGCCCGAGAACATACCTATATAATCACAAATATGCCCCATTATGTATATGTTTCTCAAAAGGGAATCCCGTTCATACGAGGGCACCTTCCTATCGGATACTCTGCTCAAATAGAGATACCGTTTGAGAATATATTCACAAAGTGCAAATTTGTATTTATACATATATATCTCTTTAAGGCAAAATCCCTCCGGGCAAAGTTTCTCCCGAGAACACATGGACATAAACATACGCCCATATAAATACACCACTATAAGGACACCCTGCCTAAGCAGGGACTCGCCAAGACATACTCATATATTAAAAAAAAAGGGAAGGATTGTGATGATATACACACATCCAAAGAAAAAAAAAGAAAATAAGATAAGAACTGTGCTCAGATACTCTAAATGGGAGCACATATGCACTTCCACGAGAACCATACCCGTGGAAATGGACTTTGGACAGTAATCACAATGGGACAAGGACTTCCATAGAGATACATCCGTATGCTCTCCGAAAATTGTACCCGCACAAGTGCGAAATGAGGAGAAAAGAAACTCTACCTCAAACTCAGACTTTGCTCAAAAATGGCATTGTGAAAGAACCTCATATAAGAATTTGCACGGTCATCCTTCTAATACGGAAGTGTTACTCCGGGTTATAATACCCCCAAGTTCAGAACCAAAATCCACGGGTATATACCCGTTCATAATAATAATCCTCATGTTTTCCCAAATAAAATGTCTAGTCAACCCTTTTGCAAAAAGAAGAAAAGACCTCAAATAGGTCCACGGGTATATACCCGTTCCCCTTTTCAAAAAAAATCGAACTTTGGACTCCAAAAGGGCAGTCATTTCAAAAAATGGAATATCCAAAACAAAAGCATTTCAAAATAATCAAAAGAAAGGAAAAACATGTCATGACCAGGATTTTCTAAAAAAAGTATGTATATTTTTCTCGTCCTTTACTATGAATGGTATTCGGGTTAGAAATTGGTATTAAATAATACCAAGAGTTTTAACTCGATGTAAATGTAACATCGATTCCGGTCGATGGAGACAGAGGTCCAGCACATGCTACCCTAATTGCCTGATGAGAATAGACATGGGACTCAAGAAGTTCAGATAAAAAACGCCGTACCCGTCCGTTCGCAGACACACCCGTCCGTTCGCGGACACAGCCGTCCGTTCCACGGACACCAAAATTCTTCTTCCGCATCGCGCGGACTCTTTTTCTGTCTGCTAGACAGGCTGGTACGCCCCGCAAATACCAAAAATACAAAATATGGGGAATGAATGAATACCATGAACCCAAATAAAATGAAACGAACGGATAAAAATCGAGTGAGAAAAATCCCCGTGTCAACAGCCCCCCCACTGGGGGCCGCGCACACCGGTGGGAGTCCCACCGGTGCTGCGCACTGGTGGGCCTCCCACCGGCCCCTCCATGAGCGCAGCAGGTGGGCACCGGTGGGAGCCCCACCGGCCCCTCCATGAGCGCAGCAGGTGGGCCTCCGACCGGCCCCATTCTCCTGTCCAAAAAAAGAAACAAAAGGGAAAAAGGACAGAACATACCTGGTGGAGGCGCCCCCGGATGCTCTGGTGGAGTATCTTCCGGTGGGATGTCCACCTCCACCCTCAAACTCCTATAAAAGGAGGAGAACTCCAAGAAGAAGTGAGGGGATTTTTTCTGAAGTACGGAGAGAGAGGACCAAGCCTGGGAGTTCAGAAATCCCCCTTCCTTGCTTGCTCTGTCCAGTGTGCTGCGCTGCCTTTCACGCAAGGCAAAAGTTAGGAAAGTTGCCTTGTTTTGATTAAGGCAAATCTATATTTGCCATGTGATCATTTGGAAACCAGTCTCCATGGGTTTAGAAAGTGGACCTAATATGACAAACAAATGAATAATCATTTGGAAACCAGTCTCCATGGGTTTAGAAAGTGGACCCAGTATGACAGAAAAAATGAATGGAAGCCCTATTCTGCTGCTCCTGTACGCCAACAAGAGGTGTCCCGTGCTGGATTTTATGGGGATTTAAAAGAAGATTTTGAAAACCCTGTCATGCAATTAAAGAAAGAAACAAAGCAAGGCATGGTGGACTGTTACAAAAGGAGCCATTTATGATGAAAATTCCTCTCCTCCATCATGAAATCAAAAAAGGGAAGTACTGCGCATGGATATTTCTCGAGTATTGGGAAAATGCAATAAAAACCTTGCTGTCCAGAAATTACAGAAATACCCTTAGTGGGTAAGAAATTGTTGATATACCCTACATCGAGAAGAATATGACAGAATATCTTGTCCAATAAAAAATCATAGAAATACCTTGTTCAAGAAAAGAATTGCAGAAATATCCCCATGATTGGGAAAATTGCAGAAATATCCCCATGATTGGGAAAATTGCATAAATACCCTCTTGTCAAGGGAAAATCGCAGAAATACCCCCATGACTGGGAAAATTGCAGAAATACCCCCATGTCAGGGAAAATTGCAGAAATATCCCCATGATTGGGAAAACTGCAGACATACCCTCATGACTAGGAAAATTGCAGACATACCCTCATGTCAGGAAAAATTACAGAAATACCCTCATGTTTGGGAAAATTGCAGACATACCCTCATGTCAGGAAAAATTGCAGAAATACCCTCATGTCTGGGAAAATTGCAGAAATACCCTCATGACTGGGAAAATTGCAGAAATACCCTCATGTCTGGGAAAATTGCAAACATAACTCCATGACTGGGAAAAATTGCAGAAATATCCCATAACTGGGAAAATTGCAGAAATGTCCCATGACTGGGAAAATTGCAGAAATACCCCGATGTCTGGGAAAATTACAGAAGTATCCCCGAAGAATAAAAATTGCAGAGATGTCCCTAAAAAGGTCCCAAACCCAAAGACCTTGAAGGGGAAAATTGCATAAGTGCTCCCGCTTGTGAGAAAGTCATTCAAGCCATGTTCGAACTTCACGAAAGTCAACTAAATGCCATCGAAGTTCAGAAATTGCACGAAAGTCTTTTCAAAGGAAGAAGCTATACAAGGTCCATGCCGTTCACTTGACTCGGTGGAGCGGGACCCACGTCACTTCTCTGAAGCGGCGTGCGCTCTCCTGAGTCCGGTTTATGGCTGACAAAGTATTGGGATTGTGAAGAAATGACAAATATACCCACGCAAGGCATGAAATGACTGAAAAGCCCAAGAAGTCGAGAACTGACATAAGATACTCGGAGAAGTCAACAAATGACGGAAACATCCAAGTGTCCCAAGGGATGGTGGAAGCATCCGGGGGAGTCAATCAATGACGAAAATATCCAGAACAGCTCGGAAAAGCCAAGAAATGGCGGAAATGTCCGAGCATGCCAATCAATGGCAAAGACACCTGAGAACGTCAATAAACGACCGAAACACTCAGGAATGCCAAGAAATGGCAGAATCATCCGAAAAAGCCAACAAATGGCAGAAATGTGCGAGAAGGTCAAGAAATGACAGAACAGACATATAATGCCAAGAAATGGCAGAAGCATCCGGGCAAGTCAACAAATGACAGAAATACCCGAGACTGTTCGAAAAAAGCCAAGAAATGGCGGAAATGTCTGAGAATGTCAAGAAATGACGGAAATCACTCGAAGAAATCAACTGATGTCAGGAGGTCTAAAAAGGCCAAGGAATGACAGAGGTGCCTGGAAATGTCAGGAAATGGCAATGAGCTCTTGAACAGTCATAGATACAATGCTGTCCAAATCTCCTCCAAGTTTCTTCTTCAAAACACAATATTGGCCAAGTTTTCAGTTCTATGATCATAGTGGCTGATACTCATAGAAATACCCCGATACGGGAGAGCTGCAAAATTTCCAGAAAGGGTAAAAGATTGCAGCGAAATCCCAAAAGAGGTACAAACTTGTAGAAACTTGACATGACCACTTAAGGGTCTCATCACTATCAAAGGGTGATGGTCACCACAAAGCAAATACAACGGGCCGACAGTGATCATCTTGGCGATCCAACGACCTGCTCGTGATCGAACTCAAATACAACGATCTGATCGTGATGATATTCAAATCCAACGGTCTGATCGTGATGATATTCAAATCCAACGGTCTGATCGTGATGATAGTCAAATCCAACGATCTGATCGTGATGATATTCAAATCCAATGGTCTGATCGTGATGATATTCAAATCCAACGATCTGATCGTGATGATATTCAACGGTCTGATCGTGATGATATTCAAATCCGACGGTCCGATCGTGATGATATTCAAATCCAACGATCTGATCGTGATGATATTCAAATCCGACGGTCCGATCGTGATGATATTCAAATCCAGTGGTCCGATCGTGATGAAGATGCAAATCAACGATCAGATCGCGATAGAAGCAAGTCCAAAGGGGTTCGATTGCGACCGAATGAAATTCTGAAGAGCGATTATATAATCGGCACCATTTGTAAAGGTCTTGAAAGACCAATTGTATTTCAAATTGCATGTGTATAAGCAATGAATACTTCAAATTTCTTTGCAAGAGTATATATCCATGAAGGACGATCATCAAGATCAATATTGTCACAACGAATAGAGACAAAAGGCGTTCTTTGACAGAGAATCAAAGGTATTCGAGGTCACCTCGATGTAAAATAACATCGACTTCGGTCGGTGGGGAAATGTCCAGTACTCGACACCCAAATCGCCTGATAAATGAAATTTGTCTGTTTTAACAGACTGGCACGCCCACAAAATAGATAAAAATCAACAATTTATCTTTTTCTTCTAAAAGATGAAAAGATTCTGAAAGAAAATTTCGCGTGTTAAACACCTGCCTGAAGAGGATCTTAACCCTGACTACTCATCTCGGCTTTCTCGTTTCTCGGAAAGGGGCCGAGACCGAGATTCTCGCGAGATCTCGCGAGATTGCTTGCCATGCTCCTAACCGGAGGTACCCACCTCCGGTCCAAGGACTCCAACCCAACCGGAGGCACCCACTTACGGTCCAAAAACCCAACCGGAGGCACCCACCTCCGGGCTCCAGTCCAAACCCAAGCGGAGGTACCCCACCTCCGAAAATCCATGAAAGGTGCAACATTGTAGAAAAGTCCCCGGTTAGGAGGGAAATGACATAAATGCCCTGATGTCCGGAAAATTACACAGAAGCCCCCGGGTTGTGGGAAATCACGTAAAGGCCCTGGGAAGAGCAGAAAATTATAGAAATACCTCCGAGATAGGAAAAATTAAATACCCCAGTTCGTGGGGAAAAGTGCAGAAATGCCCCTGAAGGAATGGAAATCGCAGAAAAGTCCCCGAAGGGTGCAAAATTGCAAGGAGGCCCCTCTGCTGCCTAGAAAATTGCAGAAAGACATCTGAAATGTGTAGAAACTGTAGAAATACCCCCGTTGTGGGGAAAATTGCAGAAATGCCTCCGTTGTTGGAAAAATGGCAGAAATACTCTAGTTTAGGGGAAAACTACATGTAAACTCTCACGTAGTTCAAAAATTGCATGGAAGTCCTTGGTCGGTCCAGAAAATGGCACAAAGCCCCTGGCAAGCTCCAAAGGCGATAGAGCTCAAAGTGGGAATGCCGTTGGCACGACTCGGTGGAGTGGTACCCACATCACTTCTCTGAAGCGGCGTGCGCTCTCCTAGGTCGGGCCTGGGTTAATCTCGGTTGCTAAAGATGCTCGAAAAAGTCAGCTAATGACGGAAATATCTGAGTATGTCAATCAATGGCGAAGACACTTGAGGAAGTCCACAAATGGCCAAAGCACTTAGGAACGCCCAGAAATGGCAGCAATGTCCGAGAAAGTCAACCAACGACAGAAATACTCGGAACCACTCAGAGAAGTCAGCAAATGACGGAATGTCCGAGTATGCCAATCATGGCGAAGACATATGAGGAAGTCAACAAATGGCCGAAGCACTCATGAACGCCAAGAGATGGCAGAAGCACTCAGGGAAGTCAATAAATGACAGAAGTACTCGAGACCGCTCGGAAAGGCCAAGTAATGACAGGGATGTTCGAGAAAGCCAGGGAATGACAGGGATGTCCGAGAAAGACAAGGAATGGCAGTAATGTCTGGAAAAGTCAACCAATGGTGGAAATCCCCGGGACTGCTTTGAGGAAGGCCAAGTAATGGTAGGGATGTTTGAGAAAGCCAAAAAATGGCAGGAACCTCCAAGAAGAGCTAGGAAATGACAGAAATGTCATCAAATGACAGAAGCATCCGGAGAAGTCAATCAATGACGGAAATATCTGGAACTGCTCGGGGGAGTCAAGAAATGACGGGAAGAACCCGAGGATGTCAGTTAATAGCAGAAGGTAAAAAAGATCCAAGAAATGACAGAGGTGCCTAGAAATGTCAAAAAATGGCAAGGAGCTTCTAAATAGTCATGGATACAATGTTGTCCAAATCTCCTCTGGGTTTCTTCTTCAAAAGACAACATTGGCCAAGTTTTCAGTTCTCTGATCATGATGGCAGATACTTGCAGAAATACCATGATATGGAAGAGTTGTAGAAGTCCCAGGAAGGA
Organism: Colocasia esculenta; assembly: GCA_014218235.1. Classification (NCBI taxonomy): domain Eukaryota; kingdom Viridiplantae; phylum Streptophyta; class Magnoliopsida; order Alismatales; family Araceae; genus Colocasia; species Colocasia esculenta. The sequence goes on from CM024757.1 coordinate 141,652,178, forward strand.
TCGGGAATTGCAGCAAAATCCTTCAAAGGGTGAAAAATTGCAAAAAAGTCCTTGAAGGGCAAGGAAGCTGCAGAAAAGTCCTTAACAGCAAGAAGTGGCAGAAAAGTCCCTTTAAAGGGAGAAAACTATATGGCTCATGCTGTTTGCACGGATTAATGGAGCGGGACCCACGTTACTTCTCTGAAGTGGCATGCGCTGGCTCGACTTATGGCTGGCCATTCCCAGTCTTGGGATTGCCAAAAAATGGTAGGAATCCTTGGAAATGTCAATAAATGGCTGAAAAGTCTTGGGAGGTCAAGAAATAATCGGAAAGCCCCTGGGAGCCAAGAATGACAAGTGTACTCGAGAAGTCACTAAATGACTGGAAAGACTTAGGGGATACCAAAAAATGACAGAAACACTTAGAAAGGGTACAAACTTATAGAAACTTGGCAAGACCCCTCAAAGGTCTTGTCACAATCAAATGGTGATGATGACCATGAAGCAAACACAATGGACTGGTAGTGATCATCTTAGCGATCCAACAGTCTCATTGTGATGAAATCCAAGTCAACGGTCTGATCGTGACTGAAGCAAATTCAGAAGAATCGGATCGTGAGTAAATGAAATGTTGAAGACCTGATTATATAATCGGGACCCTTTGTACAGGTCTTGAAAGACCAATTGTAATTTAAATTACATGTATACAAATATTAAAGTTTTCAATTTTCTTTGTAAGGGTATGTACCCACAAAGGGCGACTATTAAGGTCATTGTCACAATAAACAAAGACAAAAGACGTTCTTTGGCAGAGAATCAAAGGTGCTCGAGTTCAACTCGATGTAAGTTAACACCGACTTCGGTCGGTGGGAAAGGTCCAGTACACGAAACCCTAATCGCCTGATAAAATAAATGTGCGGAATAAATGTTGTCCAGTAAATGGACATGTAAAATACCCACATTAAGCGAACCCTAAATTTGTTTGTTGTACAGATAGGCACGCCTGCTAAAACAAATAGAAAAGAAAGAAAGAAAAGGAAGAAAAAAGAGAGAAAATTCCGTGTCCGACAAGTTGGCATGCCCAATAGGACTATTCCTACCTTTCATCTCTCTGTCAAAGAAATAGCCTTGTCTCTGTGGAAAGTTGTGACTCCTTCACACTCTTGCAATAAATTCAAAAGGGAAGATTCTTGCATTTGGAGCTGCCTCGACCAAAGCTGATGCTGGGGGCATCAAAGAAAAAGCTCTCTTCTGAGGTTGAATGTTGACACAAAGCCCGTCCAAAGTTGTTCCTGTTGGAAAGATACAACTTCTGCTAATACTACTGCTGATAGGGGCATTAAGCATGTTGCTACAAAGGGCAGCAAGCCCATTGTTGGGGGCATCAAGCCCACGGTTGTAAAGGACAACAAGCCCGCTGCTACTGCTGAACCTTCTACACCACCACCACGCTATCATAGTGTTGTGGCTATCATTGTCCATTGCTGAACCTTCTGGACCACCACCGCGGCCAAACTTCCGCCTTCTATTATACTGCAATGGGGCGCTATAACGAGTATCTTTGAGATCATAGGAGCTACGAGGCTTGAGAACAGTCATCTCTTCTTTTCGAATAGGAATATCAAGGAACAAGAAGAGGGAGGTGAGCTGACATGCGTAAGGCATGGACCTCTTTGAGCTACGAAGGCAACTGCAGAGGATGGATACCATGAGGAGTGGTAGATTGATGGGTTCAAGGTTCAAGAATTTATGGAGCAGGGACTTGTGAACGGAAGTCACAAGTTCGCGACTACCATCCTTCGGAACAATAATGGTTGTGAAGATGTGGTGGATGAGACGATGAAGTGGAGGGAAAGAGTTAGCATTCAGTTGCTTACTAACAGTAGGGTCGTAAGTCTGCAAAGTTATGAGGGTATGGTACTCTTCTGGGGTGGGATGATGGGACATGATATCCACCCCAGTGTTAGGGATTTGCAAGGCAACAGAGAAAAGATTAGGGGAAATTCGAAAGGAAGTCCCCTTGACTCTGGAATAGAGGTCACCTGTAGCAGTCTGTCGGAGATTGTTGAAGAACTCCATCATAGCGGTGGGAGAATATCTCTTGTGATTATAGCAGAACAGAGACCAACTCTGGACGTCGAAGAGAGGCTGCAACCCGGGAAAAAGGTCTTCCAGAGACACGAAGTCGACGTAGCGGGGTTGCACAAACTTCGTGAAGGTGCCATGGACTTCGAGTAGGTGAAGGTTCTGAGGGATGATGAGCTCCGGCAGACGGTCTTCCCAGTGCTTCGTCCGGCGCTCGACGTGTGCCCTGGAGCCCTGTCTGGCTTCGAGAGACCGAGGACGATGATGGGAGGCCATCTTCTTGGCCGGTGGAGCCATCAGAAGTTGTATCTCGAAGTAGATGGTGACGGGAGAGAGGAACAAGACAGAAGGAGGAAGGAAACGCAAAGGGTGGATGTGCTCCTCTGTTGCCCTAGGAAGGGAAGGGTTTGGGGAGAAGGAGGGAAGAAGAGTTTTTGGAAGTGGGAAAGGGTGGAAGGGGACGTGGAACCCTTTTATGGAAGTTATGTGAGAATTTGAAAGGGTAGGTCCCACGAGATCCGCCCTAAATCGATGCTCGGTCGGCTTGCAAAAGACATTCTGCCGCCGGCCCTGTCGACAGGAGAACTGGGACCTGTCGACAGGCACTGGCAGAATTGTGCCAGTGAGGTATTTTTGACAGATTTTCAAAGCATTTGAGCATCAAATGTGTATATAAGATGGAAAATGGGTAAAATCATATTATAAAATGTCATAGCCACATATTTTGGACACATCAAGAATCTACAATGGTTGTGAAATAATATTCCCCGATTCTCAAGTGACAATAACAAGAATGCATTAAACAAAAACATGTGTTGATAAAAAGACCCTCTTGAATAATGTCATTTGCAAAAGACTATTTTCCTTAGTTAGTGATGTACACAAGATTAATGAGTTGTATGTCGACATGATTAGTTAAACAAAAAACCACTTAATGACCTTGGCATGACAAATTGGGAGGCTACACTCTATTTCTTCTAATATTTTTTTTGTGTGTGTTTGAAGCATAAGAGAAACAGTGGTAATTAGGAGCACTTGACCTTTTTACGTGAAGATAGACATTTGTGGTGCCCGTATCCCCAGTTAATCGGTTGAGTGACCATCAAACCATTTTACAGAGTTAATGAGTAAGCCGTTTGACGCGAAGATAAACAGTTATGATGCCCGTATCTCCGGTTACTTAGCAATACTCAACATTGCTCTGCCTTTTCGCTTTTTTTTTTTAATGAACACTTTGTGTTTTGCTTTGAAATAGGTAGCATTGTCATTAAGCATTCAACATATGAGAACTCAACAACAATACCTTTGGCTGGGCCACATGTTTGACCTTTGTCCTTTCCCTTGGCAGGTTAGGATGACGCCACCGCCTTTCCCTTTGCAATTTGGGAGGGAGCAGCAGGTTAGGATGACCCCTTCCTTCTTGACTGTAAGGAAGCAACTACAGGTGCTTCTCTCATAGACCGTGTGCAGGGTGGGGGGCTGTTGGAACGCGGAATTTTTCTCTTTCTTTTAATTAAATTAAGGCCCCTCCGATGCTTTCGCCCCGGAGGCTTTATATTTTTTTCTCGCTGCGGGCGTGCCAGACTGTTTACAGGAAACATACAGATTTATTTGATGAGGGGTGCCGGGTAAATACCCGGAACCCTCGAATATTTCATTTCATTTTTTCCGAGCGCGCTCGTATTTTCAGGGCGATTGGAGTGGTCGTGTACTGGACCGTTCCCCACCGTCCGAAGTCGGTGTTTCATTTACATCGAGTATAACACTCGAATACCTTCGATGCGTAACGTTATTAAAAGACCATATGCCGAAGTTTAAAAGAAATAGATGACGAAGAAATCTCCACAATTTATTCAAGGGCATTTGTGCCATTTACATTTGTGCTCGCAACGGGGTGTTTATGCCTCCGTTGGGCATTTACAAATTGTAATGATGACATCCGCATCGACGACGGGGTGTTTATGCCTCCATCAGATGCTTACATACTGCATCATTTCATTTACTCACGCGACGGGGTGTTTGTGCCTCCGTCTGGCGTTTACAAAATGTAATGGGTCATTTATGTCGACGACGGAGCGTTTATGCCTCGATCGGACAAACTGGCATAATTTGCCTCAACATGCGTCATTTCGTGACACTGGAGGACTTATGCACGAACCATCATATGCCGAGTCTTATGTATTAACCTACGGCGTTCCGGCGAAGGCGAAACACTTCAGACAAATAAGAGGACTGGCGGGGGGAACCCCTGAACGAATCCTCCGCAGATACCGGATGAACGGGAGGCCGCTGGCCCAAAGAGTGGGAGCTCTCGCAGGCGGGAGGGAGCGAAGGCTTCTCTGGACCTTCCCGGGGGTTTTGCGCGTTTTCGTCATTGATTGGCTTTTCCAGATGCCTGTGCCGTGTCTTGGTATGCTTGGACATCCCTGCCGTTTTCTGGCTTTCTGGGACATTGCTGGCCGTTTTCTGGCTTTCTCGGACATCCCGGCCGTTTTCTGGCTTTATAGGACATTCCTGTCATTTGGCTTTCTCGGACATCCCGACCATTTTCTGGCTTTATGGGACGTTCCAGTCATTTGGCTTTCTAGGACATCCCGACCGTTTTCTGGCTTTATGGGACGTTCTAGTCATTTGGTGACATTTCCCGAGAACCCCCTTCGAGTCCGGCTTCAAGTCACACCCAGGAGAGCGCACGCCACTTCGTAGAAGTGACGTAGGTCCCGCTCCACCGGATTGGACAAGAGGCGCGAACCGTCAGGCTATCTTTGCCATTTTCCACGCCGCAAGGACGTATCTGCAATTTTCCGGGTAGCAGGGGTACTTCTGCAATTTTATCCTTCATGGGGATATTTTGCAATTTTATCCTTCATGGGGATATTTCTGTAATTTTCTCAGAAGCAGGGGTATTCCTGCAAATTTCTGGCTGATAGGAGTATATGTGTACATTTGATGTACACACACAAACTTTATATCCCCGGGGGCTTTGTGCAATTTCACAGAAGCTCGGGCCCGTGTACGGGGCATATGTGCAATTTCACACGCACACACAAATCTTCTCCTCCCCAGGGGGGGCCTTTGTGTAATTTTACACAAATCGGGTCCCGCACTGGGGTCTTCATGCGGAGAATAAACAGGTCCCCTCCCTCCCAAAGGAGGGGGACTTCTCCTGAGGATCTGCGCGAGAGAATTCTCAAGCGCCAGACGGCCTCAAGTTTCGCTGGGACGCGAGAGCGTCTCGCCAGCGCGGGGGAGGAAAAATCCCTCTGGCGGGGGTTTCCGCGCGAGAGCTTTGCCCCTCCGGAAGTCGGGGGGTTCGAATGAAGGCCCTGCCCCTCTATTTATAGGGGTTTTGGTGAGTGGTTCAGTGGGGGTGTGCGGCTCAGCGGGGGTGCGCGCACGCATGCCGAGGCCTGGAGGACCGCCAGACCAGTGGGGGAGGCCCGCCAGACCAGCGGAGAAGGCCCGCCAGGCCAGGGCTGGTCTGGCAGGGGTGTCCCCTTGCCTGGTCTGGCGGGGGTGCACCCCGCCTGGTCCGGCGGGGGTGTCCCCCTGCCTGGTCTGGCGGGGGTGCACCCCGCCTAGTCCGGCGGGGGTGTGCCCCTGCCTGGTTCGGCGGGGGTGCACCCCGCCTGGTCTGGCGGGGGGGTCCTCCCTGGCCGCCACGGAGCCCGCCTGGTCTGGCGGGGGGGTCCTCCCTGGCCGCGCGCTCCCTGGCCTGCCTGTGAAAGCGGGGTGGGCCTCTCTGCCTTGGGCATTTCCCAGGAGAGCTGTCGGAGGATTTCTGGGGCCTGTTTGTTTGTTCACGGCACGTGCAACGCACGCACACACACGGGCCCACGTGCATTCAACGAGCATCCAACGTGCGTTTTTCGACCGTTTCTCGTGCGTTTGACTCCATTTTCGGAGAGCACGTGCATTTGACTTTTTCGAACCCGTCCGCATCGGGCGCGATCTTGAACGCGAGTCCGGACATCAAGTTTCGGTTGTCCGGGGTGCGTATTTCCACTGTTGACGGGACCTTTGAACGTCATACTCCGGGTCGTTCCGGGTTGACACGCGGACTCGAATCCGTTTTATCTCAGGTGTCCGAGTGGGGTGGCCGTGTTTTATTCCCGTACTTTTTGTGGCTTCCCGGGCGAATTTGCCGCCCGCGGCTTGTTTAAATCCCGATATTTTTCGGGTTCAACAAATGCCCCCCACGGGATATCCGTCAGAGACGAAGACGAAGGCGGATGTCCCGTGGCGATTTTCAAACTCTACCCCTGGTCTTAATGACTTGGCGGGGAGTTGGGTTTGAGGACCACAACAATTCGCTCCGATGTTTGTGCAGCGTCGCCGACTACTTGAACAATGATTTGTCGTTGTCGTTTGGGCCGACGATCAAACTTGCTAGGGTTCTCGCGCTGAGCGATTAGCTTCTATTATTCACATATTTTCCGTATTTTTTTCGACTCAAGAATTCCCACATGAGGATCCAGGAGAGCGCACATCACTTCAGACAAGTGACGTGGGCCCGCTCCACCAGGTCAACTCTAGGGTGAGTTTCATCGAAGAGCTGCTCTATGACTTTGCTTGGAGCTGACCTTGGCTTTCTTCATCCGAGTCTTGTCTTTTTGACTTTACTCAGGAACTTAATTTCAGCCTTCTTCTTCCGAGGCTTGCCTTTTTGGCTTTGCTCGAGAACTTGATTTGACTGGGATTTAACCGATGAGACTTGTCTTCGAGACTTTGCTTAACGGCTTATCATTTGGCCGATGAGGCATGTCCCTTTGACTTTGCTCTTCGCCCTTGCTCTCGAGACTTGTCTTCTTGGCTTTTCTCGGGATTTCGTTTGGCATCTTGTTCTTGAGTTTTACATTTGTGGTATTCTTCAAGATCTGATGCAACGTTTTGGCGCTGGGACTGGCCCTTTTTTGGCTTTGTCCAGCAACCAGACTTTGATGTTTAATTGGCCGGGCTTGCCTTTTCTGGCTTTGCTCCTCGACCTGCTTTTGTATTTCTTCTTTCTGAGACTTGCCTTATCGACTTTTCCCAGGCTTCTTCTGGGAATTTTGCATTTCTCGCATTCTTCAACTATCTGATGCAAGAGTTTGGTGTCGAGGCTGGCCTGTTTGGCCTTGGCTCAACAACTGCTTCATATTTCAAGTCGCTCGACGGGTGTGACCCGTTAGCCCGAACGACACTTCCTTCCCCTCATAGGGGTCGGTTTCATTGCATTCTTTCATTTTTTTTCTTTTCATTCATTTTTTTTCACATTACCATCCCAAGCGCCCTTTCGGGTTTTCACCGGGGATGCCCCCCTCTAGCTTTTTCCAGTGCGCCCTTTCGGGTTTTCACACCGAGGGGTTACCCATTTTTGCCTAAAGCGCCCTTTCGGGTTTTCACCTCAGCCGGGTTTGAGGCCTTTTTACCCTTGAACATCCCTTTTTAGAGGATGATCAAGTCCACTGGGACATCTCTATTTTTAGTCCCTTTTTCTTTTCTCTTTTTTTTTTTTTTTTTTTTTATTTTAGGGCCCGGGGCCGGACCCTGGGGCAATTGATCATGGGATCTGCCACTTGGACTTAGCCTACCATTGCGGTTTGCTGGCTAAGGAAATTTCGGTTAGCCTACCACTCTGGTTTGCTGGCTAAAGGGTTTTGACTTGACCGACCACGACGGTTTGTTGGTCAAGGAGGGGGATAGCCGACCTTCTTGGGGTTTGCTGGCTAAAAAGGGTTTTGACCGACCACGGAGGTTTGTTGGTCAAAGGGGATAGCCTACTGTTGACAGAGAAATTAAAAAAAAAATTGACCATTGGTTGGCCATCCAACCGATGGTGACCTCACGATGAGGTCACCATCGGTTGGCCATCCAACCGATGGTGACCTCACTATGAGGTCACCATCGGTTGCCTCCAACCGATGGTGACCTCACTATGAGGTCACCATCGGTTGGCCTCCAACCGATGGTGACCTCACAATGAGGTCACCATCGGTTGGGCCTTCTCCGACCCAATGTAAGAGGGGCCTTCTCCCTATAAAAGGCCCCCCCATTCCCCTCATTCGGCAAGGCCTCTCCCCCATGTAAGGTCCCGGCGAAGCCCTGTTGGGAAAACCCCGAAAAATAGGAAAAGAGCATTTGCCCATTCCCTCTCTCATTCTCAAATCCCTCCCGTTCTATGTGTGAAGGTACAAATCCCCTTCTTTAGCCCGATAGGCCAGGCGCGGAGAGGAGAGCGGTCGGCGTAATCGTCATCGACATTCCTTCTTAATCCCCATCCCCCACATCGAGCAAGACTCTGTGGGGTGATATTCCCGGGGTTTAAATGTCGTCCATATCGAGCAAGACTCTATGGACACATGGCATTTAAATACCCATGTTCTCCCCGCCCATCGAGCGAGACTCTGGGATGGTGGATTTTGTGCTTATATGTATATGTTTTCTTGAGGAGACTCTGCCCAAGCGGAGGTTCTGCCCAAGGACATATTCGTATATTCGCAAATTTGTGTTCTTATATATATGTTTCTTAAGACGAAACTCTGCCCAAGTGGAGATTCCGTCTAAGAACACATATATAAAAGATTACGAATTTGTAACTATACAAATATGTTCCTTAGGGAGAATCCCGCCCGGGCAAAAATCTCTTTCAGGGGACGTATCCATGTAAACACAAACTCGTGTTATATGTATATGTTTCTTAGAGGAAACTCTGCCCAAGCGGAGATTTTGTCCAAGAACATATTCGTATATTCACAAATTTATGTTCTTATGTATATGTTTCTTAGAGGAAACTCTGCCCAAATGGAGATTTCCTTAAGGACATATCCATATAATCATAAATCTGCCAATATACGTATATGTCTCTTAGCTGGAATCTTGCCTGGACAAAGTTCCCTCCGAGTTCATATTCGTATAATCACGAACTTTATGTTTATGTAAACGTGTTTCTTAGTGGAATCTCTTCCCAAACAGAGACTCTGCCCGAGAACATATCTATATAATCACAAATATGCATCATTGTGTATATGTTTCTTAGAAAGGACTTCGTCCATACGAAGGCTCCTTCCTGTCGAACACTCCGTTCAAATGGAGATACCGTTCGAGAATATATTTACAATGCGCAGATTTGTGTTTATATACACATATTTCTCCGAGGTAAAATCTCTCCGGGCAAAGCTTCTCCCGAGAACATGCGGACATATGCATACGTCCATATAAATACATCATCTCAAGGATACTCTGTCTAAACAAGGACTTGTTAAGATATACTCATATATTCAAAAAAGGAAAAAAAGAGGATTGTGACAATATACACACATCCAAAGAAAAAGAAGGACAAGACAAGAACCGTGCTCGGATACCCCAAACGGGAGCACATATGCACCTCCACGAGAACTATATCCGTGGAAATGAACTTTGGACAAAAATCACAATATGACAAGGACTTCCATGGAGATACATCCATATGCTCTCCGGAGTGGAAATAGACTTCGGATAGAAAATCACAATATGACAAGAACTTCCGTAGAGATACATCCATATGATCTCCGGAAATTGGACCCGCACAAGCATGAAATGAGGAGAAAATAAGCTCTACCTCAAATTCGGACTCTGCCTAGGAACGGCATTACAAGAGAACCTCATATAAAAATCCGCACAATAACCCTTCTAATACGGAAGTGTTACTCCGGGTTATAATACCCCAAGTTCAGAATCGTAAATCCACTAGCATATACCCGTTTATAATAATAATCTCCATGTTTTCCCAAATGAAAACCCATAACCAACCTTTTGTAAAAAGGAGAAAAAGACCTCAAATCGGTCCTCGGGTATATACCCGCTCCCCTTTTCAAAAGAAATCAAACTTTGGGCTCCCACAAAGGCAGTCGTTTTAAAAATGGAATATCCAAAGCAAAAGGCATTTTAAAACAATTAAAAGAAACAAAAAAACATGTCATAATCAGGATTTTCTAAGAAAAAGCATGTATATTTCTCTCGTCCTTTTTACTATGAAATGGTATTCGGGTTAGAAATTGGTATTAGATAATGCCAAGAGTTTTAACTCGATGTAAATGTAACATCGATTCCGATCGATGGAGACAGAGGTCCAGCACATGCTACCCCAATTGCCTGATGAGAATAGACATGGGACTCAAGAAGTTCAGATAAAAAAAACGGCGCACCCGTCCGTTCGCGGACACACCCGTCCGTTCCACGGACACCATACCCGTCCGTTCGCGGACATACCCGTCCGTTTCACGGACACCATACCCGTCCGTCTCACGGACACCCAAATTCTCTTCCGCATTGCGCGGATTCTTTCTTCTGTCTGTTAGACAGGCTGGCACGCCCCGCGATATAAAAATCAAAGCATGCGAAACAAATGAATACCCCTCAAATGGAATGAAACAAATAAATCAAAACGAATGGAAAAAAAGAAAAAGAAAAAAAATGATGATGGAAATCCCCCGTGTCAACACCTACCTTCTTGGGGTTTACTGGCTAAGGGTTTAGGTTTGACCGACCACAGGGATTTATTGGCCAAAGGGGATAGCCTACCTTCTTGGGGTTTGCTGGCTAAGGGTTTAGGTTTGACCGACCACGAAGGTTTATTAGTCAAAGGGATAGCCTACCTTCTTGGGGTTTGCTGGCTAAGGTTTAAGTTTGACCGACCACAGGGGTTTGTTGGTCAAGGAGGAAATGGCTTGATCTACCATTTTGGTTTACCTACCAAGCAGAATGGGGGCCCAGCCTAGCATTTTGTTTGTTGGCTGCGCAAAACATGTCTTGATAAGTGATGATTTGACTTTGATTTTTTTTTTTTTTCACATTACTGACTCCTGCGCCCTTTCAGGGTTTCACAGAAGCCGGCCCCCTCTAGCTTTTTCCAACGTGACCTTTCGGGTTTTCACGTTGAGGGGTTACCCATTTTTGCCCGAGACGCCCTTTCGGGTTTTCACCTCAGTTGGATTTTAGGCATTTTTACCCTTGGGCACTCCTTTTAGGGAGTTGCCAAGTCTGCCGGGACATCTCTATTTTTAGTCCCTCTTTTTTTTCTTTCTTTTTTTTCTTTTTTTTTTTAGAGCTTGGAGACCGAAGCGAGGTTGCGGAACCTTGGCTAGGGGATTCGCCATTTGGTTTTAGCCCACCATTATGATTAGTAGGCCAAAGACGGCACAGCCTACCATGGAGGTTTACTGGCTGAGTGGGCATTGCTTAGCTGACCTTTTTGGGGTTTATTGGCTAAGAGGTTTGACCTGGTCGACCGAGATGGTTTGCTGACCAAGAAGGAGTTTTAGCCGACCTTTTGGGGTTTATTGGCTAAACGGTTTGACTTGGCCGACCGAGATGGTTTGCTGACCAAGAAGGAGTTTTAGCCGACCTTTTTTGGGGTTTATTGGCTAAGAAATTTGACTTAGTCGACCAGGATTGTTTGCTGACCAAGAAGGAGTTTTAGCGGACCTTTTTGTGGTTTATTGGTTAAGGTTTGACTTGGTCGACCGCGATGGTTTGCTGATTAAGAAGGAGTTTTAGCCGACCTTTTTTGGGGTTTATTGGCTAAGGTTTGAATCGGTCGACCAAGAAGGAGTTTTAGCCGACCTTTTTGGGGTTTATTGGCTAAAAGGAGGTTTGACCGACCCAGGGGGTTTGTTGCTCAAGGAGGATAGCCGACCTTTTTGGGGTTTATTGGCTAAGGAATTGACTTGGTCAACCATGGTGGTTTGCTAACCAAGAAAGAGTTTTAGCCGACCTTTTTGGGGTTTATTGGCTAAAAGGAGGTTTGACCGACCCAGGGGGTTTGTTGGTCAAGGAGGATAACCGACCTTTTTGGGGTTTATTGGCTAAGGAATTGACTTGGTCGACCATGGTGGTTTGCTGACCAAGAAGGAGTTTTAGCCGACCTTTTTGGGGTTTATTGGCTAAGGTTTGACTTGGTCGACCGAGGTGGTTTGCTGACCAAGAAGAAGAACATAATTCATAAAGGAGGGAAATTTTTTTTTTTTCTTCCCTCTTCTTTCTTTCTTCTTTTTTTTTTTTTACCAACCCTGGCGCCCTTTCGGGTTTTCACCAAGTCTGGTCTCCTTTGGCTTTTTCCAACGTGCCTTTTATGGGCTTCCATGTTGAGGGGTTATGCATTTTTTGCTTGGGGCACTCTTCTGAGTTTTCACCCCAACCGGACTCTAGGCCTTTTTGCCCTTGCGCACTCCTTTTAGCTAGTGACCAAGTCAGCCGAGACATCTCTATTTTTAGTCCCCCCTTTTTTTTTTGACACCGGTACATATGCCCAACCCTAGCCTGATTCGGCTATGAGGGGATCAGAGGGCGGTTGCCCGTGGAATTCATGCTCAGGGGCAAAATACATTTTCAGATGCTTGCCATTTAGTGGTGGAAAGGGGCGGTCGCCAGTATGTGTTGCCAGCGTGTATCTCCCACCTTCATAGACTCCAGTGACCACATACGGTCCGCGCCAGTTTGGCTGGAGTTTACCACTTGATTTGCCTGTCATGACTTCTCTTTGCTTGACCATGACGAGGTCGCCTTTCTTGAAGACACGAGGCCTGACTAACTTGTCATAGGCTCGAGTCATGCGGGCTTGGTAGGATTGGAGGTGTTTGTATGCTTCCAACCTTTTGCCTTCCAGGTCGGACAGTTCCTCTAACCTTCTTTCAATTTCTTGTCGCTCTTCAGGCTGGAGGTCGGTATGGACGGCTACCCTGTAGGACGACATTTCAATTTCGATGGGGAGCACGGCTTCAGCTCCGTACACTAGAGAGAAGGGGGAGCACCCCGTAGGGGTCTTGTAGACCGTCCAGTATAGGGAATCAAAACTCGGCCGGCTCGGGATCAGATCGCCCGAGTCGGCTCGGTTTTGGCCCTGCCGATCCGAGCCAGGGTAACCCAGCCGGTCCCGTGCGCGCGGATCGTCCGGGCTCGGCTGGGCTCGGGGGGATCGCCGAGCCCGACGCGATCCGCCGCGGACCGGGCCGGATCGGCGCGATCCGCCTGTCAACGGCTAGTTTTGAACTAGCCGTTAGGGGGCGCTCCCCAACGGCCAGAAACGGCTCTTTGGAGCCTTTGGAGGCCTTGGGGGTCTATATAAACCCCCCAAAGGCCCCCAATATGCTCTAAACTCAAGTGTTGAGTTCTCCTCCCCTCCTCTCAATATTTTGGGCATTCTCTCTCTCTCTCGGGCGCTATTTTGCACTATTTGGGAGGCGATCTCATCTTTCACGCTCTTGCGCTTCGTCTTCGACTCTTCGGGCTCTCTCACATACACTCTCGGCCCGAACTCTTGGCTGCAATTCATCTCCCTCTCTCTCAGCCGAATTTTTTTTTTTATTTTCTATTTTTTTATTATTTAACTTATTTTTTTGTGTTCTAAGTGATGGCCGCCGAAGGTGGTGCTGCTCCGGCTCCCCATTCTTCAAGCAACCCTCCCAGCGCCGATCCCGCTTGGGCTCATGGTATCGTTGTGGACATGGCTCGAAGGAAGGTCCAATGCAAGTATTGTAACCGGGTCTTATCGGGCGGCATATTTCGTTTGAAATAACATCTAGCGGGAATTAAAGGTGAGGTGGCACCATGTTCGAGAGTTTCTGCTGAAGTTCGAATACAATTTTGCCAATATATGAAGGAGAAAGAGACATCCAAAGCAAACATTAGTAGAAGACGACAAGAAATCCGGGAAGAATTGTCTGCCCCTCCTCGAAGGTCCGTGGATTTACCAAGAGGGAGACAAACAATTGATCTTGATGATGATGAAGGTTAGTAATTAGTTTAACATAGTTTTGGAACATTTATTTTAGTTCAAGCACCCTCATTATAATTTATACATTTCAATGTATAACATCATCAACAAGTTTTTTAAAATTATATCATTCTATTTCTATCTCATACTATAGAACAATTTCGTCGGGCATCGCAAGCAAGTCGAAGGTCTTTTGCGGAAGAGGACTATCTCCGACGTACTGGTCATCACCTAGGTCAAGGTAGTGGCCATGGGGGTAGCGGACAAGGGAGTTCAAGTGCTGGAAATAGTACAAATATACTTGAGGTTCTAGTAGATATCCCTAGAGACGGAGATCCTAGAGTGGGACCATTGGACCCATTTCTCACCAGGCGGAGGGAGAAGCAACCATCCATTTCTGCAGCCTTCAAGAATTTGAAAATATGCAAGGAGAAGATAGGGAGAGCGACGTCAAGATGGTTCTTCTTCAACAGCATACCGGCTAATGCAGCAAAAGGACCATATTATGAGTCAATGATCGAGACTATTGGTGAAGTGGGCAAAGGGGTAGAAGGCCCTACTTCTTATGAAATCTACAACAAGTACTTGAACATGGAGGTTGAAGATATGAAGGCATATATTTCCACTTTTGAACGCATATGGGATGAATATGGTTGCACGTTAATGTGCGATGGATGGACAAGTATGTACAAGTGTTTGGTCAGTTAATTGTTATTCATTAATAACACATAGGTTTTAATTTTTCTTATGGAATTGTGCAGGCATTACACGAAGAAGTATGATAAACTTCTTAATCTACTGCAAAGCAGAGACTATTTTTTGGAAGTCGGTAGACGCTTCTGGCAAGGTGAAGAATGCGGACTACCTATTTCAGTTGATGGATGGGATGGTGGAGGAGATTGGAGAGAAAAGAATAGTCCAAGTGGTAACTGACAATGCAGCGGCTTTCAAGTTGGCGGGCCAAAAACTAATGGAGAAAAGGGAACACTTGTATTGGGTTCCTTGCTCTGCGCACTGCATTGACCTAATGCTAGAAGACATTTTGTGAAGATCCAATGGTGGAAAATGTGGTCAACAGTGCAAGATTCGTAACCACATTCATCTACAATCACAACAACATATTGGACATCATGAGGACGCATACACATGGACGGGAGTTGCTTCGGCCAGCACCTACAAGGTTTGCATCCCAATATATTGCATTGGATAGCATAAATGGGCAACGTAGCAACCTTATTAGGATGGTAGCATCTGAAGAGTGGGAGAACTATATGTCCCGACATGCTCCTACACGGGTGAGGGAGAAGGGAAAGAAGGTGACCGACATTATCCAATCAAAGCCATTTTGGAAGGGGGTCCAAAATGTTTTGAATGTAGTAGAACCGCTTGTTCGAGTCTTAAGGGCGGTAGATGGGGAGAGGAGATCCGAGATGGGTTACTTGTACGAGGCTATGGATCGAGCAAAGGAGCTTATCCAAATGAACAACAAAACAACGTATGCCAAGTGGTGGGAAATCATAGATCGACGATGGGAGCACACATTGCATCATAATCTTCATGCTGCAGGTAAGCATAACACTTCAACTCTTGTGAATTGTGATTACATATTATTTATAACTCATGTTTTAACATTTTTATTCTATATGTAGGGCATTTCTTCAACCCCCAATACATGTATAGGACTGATGGGAGGAATGAGAACTATGACAATGCCTCCGAAGTGTTGATTGGGGCAAAAAATGTAATCAAACGCATGCTAGACAATGAGGATAGGGCAATCATAGCATGCAAATAAATACATGATTATAGACTTCAACTCTACCACTTTGGTACTAGCACGGCACAAAGAGCTGTTCAGATTTTGAGTCTAGGTTAGAAGTTACTCATCATATTTATTTGCCTCTAGAATGAGTTGGTTCTACTTCTATTTTCTAAAACACTATACATGCTTCTTTTACAGCGGATTGGTGGTTGGATCATGAAAGAACTTATGGATATGAAGACTTAGCATATGTAGCTATTCGGGTGTTAAGCCAAACAACGTCCGCCACAGGGTGTGAGAGAAACTGGAGCACATTTGGCTTGATCCACACAAAGCAAAGAAACCGCTTGAAGTCTGCACGTCTTGAGAAGTTGGTATTTTGCCACTACAACATGAGATTGAAGCTTAAAAATCTCCAATTAATCAAATAAGTTCAAGATAGAGAAAAATATAGATCTTCGGGCCAACAACAAGCTGAAGCAACTCCATCCGAGACAATATATATAGAAGAAGTTTTTGAGGAGGAACATCCACTACATGCATGGGTAAATGCAACCACTTCGGTTGAACCAGAGTTCGACCCGCATGATCGTGCATGGGCTGAAGGTAGATGACCTTTACAATGTACATGCAACATGGCATTATCATTTATAAATTATTTATTTCTCATGTTAACATGTTTATGTCTCATTTAGGTGAGCTTGATGATGTGCCTTTGCTTCCGGAGTTTGAAACTCCCCCAGCCCCTAAACGCCAAAAGAAGACAGTGGGTGCAAGAGGAAGGAGCAAGAAACATGGCATTAGCATTGCAGACTTGGAGACAATCGAGGAAGATATAGATGATGAAACACCGGAGCCAAGCGATAATGTTGTATACCAAACTTCTAATGACTCCACATCGAAGATAAGTACTCCTAGTGAGGGATCCGATCATGGAGGAGATGTCCTAGTTGTCAGTAGTGTACCGCCACCGTCACCGCCACCCAACCCTATTGTATTCACCGGAGAGGAAGACTTCACCAATGCTACTCAAGATCAACATCATGGGAGTAGGCAAGGGAGGGAAGCACAAACCTCAAGTCAACAATATGCACGAAAGGGGAAGAAAGTGGCATCTCAATTGCAAAGGCAAGGCCAAGGAGCATCCGAAGATTCGGGATACAATCCAACTTCATTCCGCATAGACGGAATTGGTTAATGAAGAAGAAGAAGATGCAAGAGGATTGAGAGCGTCAAGAAAAGCTACGGATGGAGTTTGAGACCATGGAGCAAGCGTCAGATACATCATCTTGTGCTTCCTCTGAAGGATATTACCAAGGGCAGGGAGGCTACTTGGGATATCCTCAATACCCGGATGCATCGTATTACACCGGAGGCGGAGGATATGCACAATCCACTGAGTCTGATTCGCATTCACATGACTCATATGAGTCATATGCCTCATATCAAGTGCCTGAAATACCTGGCTACACACCAATACTATCATATATGCGAACACGGATGCCTATAGTCAACATTTGACTCAATATGAGGCATATTACCAACATTATATGTCTTGGACAGATTATGTAAACCTTATGTCCACACAATATAATGTGCGATTCTAATAAATATAATTATATTACTTTTCCTCAGTACCAATGATGTATTATGTCCTATTTTTTCATGTATTTCAGTTCATAAATACAATGTTCATATATTTCTTATTTTTTCATATTTTTTTAATTTGTTTTCAATTTTTTAAGGGGGGCGATCCAGCCCCCTTTACCTCGGCCAGACTCGGCCAGGCTTGGCCGAGCCGGGGTCGGGATCGGCCGGTCGGACCGGTTTGGGGCCGGCCTATCCGATCCCGATCTCCGGGTTCTTGAACCTTGGTCCGGTATGCCCAGAGTGCTTCATGCACTTTCTCCTCCCAGTCGCGTTTGCGATTGCCGACTATCTTGGCAAGCAACTTGCAGAGGGTCTTGTTGAAGGCTTTCGCCAGACCATTGGCTCGAGGGTTGTAGACCGTTGACGTCCTCCAGTCTATATGGAATTTGGCCGCCAACGCATATATTGTTTTGTTTTTGAAGGGCGTACCGTTATCTGATACGATCCGATGGGGAGTACCGAACTTGTAAATTAGGTGTTGCTTGACAAATTTTGCAACGACTACTCCGGTCACCTCCCGGAGAGGGATTGCCTTTGCCCATCGAGAGAAATAGTCAGTGGCTGCCAGGATAAACTTGTGGCCGCCAGAGGATGGTGGGAATGGTCCCACGACATCCATTCCCCATTCGGCAAAGGGCCATGTAGGGGCAGTCGGATGCAACTCGTTCGGCGGTTTTCTTGGCACCGAACTGAAGACCTGGCATTGATGACATGCGCGGGCGTATTGGACGCAATCCGTGTACATGGTCGGCCAGAAGAAGCCTTTTAGCTTGATGTTGATTTTCATTTTGTCTCCCGCCTGATGGGCCCCGCACAGTCCATAGTGGACTTCGCGCATAATGACTTTGGCTTCTTTGGGGGAGAGACACCTCAGGAGGACAGACTTGTCTTTTTCATGGACAAGTCGGTACAGTTGGTCCCCGATTATTTGATACGACATGGCCCGTCGCAGGAGCTGGACTCTTTCAGCCCAATCTGAAGGCAGCCAACCGTTTTTTATTTGGATGATCAGTTGGCGCCAGTCTTCTTCTAGGCTGACTTCTTCTTCAAGGGCGTTGACCTCTGGGATTTCTGGGTCAGAGTCGTCCTCAAGAACACTAGGCATCAGCCTCCTATGTCGGACGGTTATGCCCAATTCTCCTTCGGGAGGGAGCTTTAGAGCAGACGCCAATTTGGCTAGCGCATCCGCTTGAGAGTTTTGCCCTCTGGGGACATGTCCGATTTCGAACAAGTAGAATCTCTCGCGGAGCTTCATTACTTTGGCATGATAGGGGATCAGTTCTTTTTTTCGAACGTCGTAATCCCCCAGCACTTGACGGATGACCAGCTGTGAGTCTCCGTAGACTTTTATGCATTTGATGCCCATTTCGGCAGCCAGTTGAAGTCCCACGATCAGCGCTTCATATTCAGCTTGATTGTTGGTCAACGGCTTCATGAGTGCACATGAGTTGTGCAGAATTCCTCCTTGTGGAGTCACCAGGACAATGCCCGCTCCGGAGGTGTAAGTTGTGGTGCCGTCAGTTTGCTTAAGCACCCGGGAAGCGCCATCAAAGTAGAGCTCCCAACGTGGTAACTCTATGGCGAGAGTGTTTCCACTTTCTTGAATGGGGACTTCTTCTTGTTGGGTTCCCTCCCCCTGAGGGGGCGAAAGGGTTCCTTCCTCGGGAAGCTTGAACTCGAGAGGAGAACCAGCCGGAAGCGGATGCGCCGCCAGGAAGTCCGCCATACCTTGTCCTTTGATTGCTTTTCTCGGGACGAAGGTAATATCAAACTCCATAAGGAGAAGGGCCCATTTTCCCATTCTCCCTGATAACACAGGTTGGGTGAGGAGCGCTTTTAGAGGGTCCATCCTCGAGATGAGGCTGACTTGATGGGCCAGTAGATAATGCCGTAATTTCTTGACGGCGAATATCAACGCCAGACACACTTTTTCCACGGGGGAATATCGATGCTCCGGGCCCACTAGCATTCTGCTGAGGTACTAGAGTGGTTGCTCTTTGCCTTCCTCATTTATTTGTGCCAGGAGCGCTCCCAGCGACGTTTCCATGGCCGCGACGTAGAGGATGAGCGGCTTATCTTTCACCGGGGCTCCCAAGACGGGAGGAGTAAGGAGATACTCTTTGATTTCTTCAAAAGTATCTTGGCACTCTTGGTCCCATACAAATGGAGCTCCTTTCTTCATCAACTTGCTGAAAGGGGTGCATCTGCCCGCGAGGTTGGAGATGAACCACCTTATGTAGGCCAGCCTTCCTTGGAGTGATTTCAGCTCCGTCAAGGTTTTTGGCGGCGGCAGCTCTTTGATGGCTTTGATTTTGACGGGGTCAATTTCTATCCCGCGGTATTTGACGATGAAGCCGAGGAACTTGCCGCTCGAAACGCCGAAGGCGCACTTCATCGGGTTCATCTTTAGTTGATGCTGGCGAAGCCTTTTGAAGACCTGGCGTAAATTGCCCATGTGGTCTTCTCGCCTCCTGGTCTTGACGACCAAATCATCAACGTAGCACTCGACCAAGCCGTGGAGCATTTCGCCAATTTTTTTGGTCATGGCCTTTGATAGGTGACCCCAGCATTCTTCAGGCCGAAGGGCATCCTTTTCTAATTATAGATCCCCTTGGGGGACCTAAAGGCAGTATGGTCCTTATCTTTGGGAGCCATACGGATTTGATTGTAGCCTGACGATCCATCCATGAAGGATAGTGCTTCGTGCCCGGTGGTCATATCGATCATCGTTTCCGTGATCGGGATCGGGAAGTCATCCTTTGGGCAGGCTTTATTCAAGTCTCTGTAGTCGATATAGATCCGGACTTGGCCATTCTTTTTCTTCACCGGCACTATGTTGGCCAGCCAAGTTGGGTAGATGCAGAGCTCGGTGAAGTCGACTTGGAGAAGTTTGTCCACCTCAGCGTTTACTTTCAGCTCCAACTCGTAGCGCATACGCCTTTGGGCCTGCTTGACCGGCTTCGCTGTGGAGAGTACGGACAGCTCGTGCTCAGCCATAGAGGGGTCTAGGCCTGGCATTTCTTTGTATGTCCACGCGAAACAGTCTTTGAATTCCAGCAAGAGTTGCCGATATGACTGTCTTTCTTCCTCATTGAGGAGGGCGCTAACGAAGATCGGCCGAGGTTCTTTTGGCTCTCCGAGGTCGAGTTCCACCAGCTCGTCCACGGTAGCTTGCCCGCCGTCTTCAAGTTCGCGGGGTGCCGGCTGCAGGTCGATGAAATCTTTCTCTTCATCGGAGTCGGCAACATGGACGTCGTAATATTTGAAGCCTCCCTCGGTAATCGGCCAGAAATTATACTCCTCGTTTTGAGGTGTTTCTTGGCGCGCCGTCCGTTTGAGAGGACATGCATGGCTTCTCCCTCCTACTGCTCCGTTGAGGATGTAGGAGGTTGTCCATTGGAAGGGCAGTGATCAGATAGGGGGACTAGCCCGACGGTATTTACCGTGTAATAGGCCTCGAAGTCCGTCCCCCGATTGTAGCCCAGCCCCCGAGTGTCTTTTGCACAGTAAGGGGGTTGCCCTCGGAGTTGCTTCGGGTACCACAATTGGTGGAAGTATTCCCGCCGAGAGGGATCTTGCATTTGCGCAATATTTGCCTTTGGCACAATTTCTTGATGTGCTCGGGCATGTCGTCCATTTCTTGGACAGGCTCAAGGGTGACTTGAGTTGTTTAACCCCAACCGAAGTCGTCTTCGAGGGGCCCATACGGGAGTGGGTCCCCCTTGTAGAAGATGACTGGCTTTGGCGTCTCGCCTTTCTTGAGACTATCATTTCTGTAATGGGTGACAATGAACGTCTTTAGTCGTTCCACCCATTGCTCCTCCCTATGGAAAGGCAGCTGCATGTATGCCGGTGGCAAGGAGATGCTTCGGTTGATGACCTCGCCGACGGCGTTTGCTTCATAGTTGATTTCCCGCCTTTCTGGGCAACTGGGCCCTGATTCTGTAGATTCGACGAGGCGGCCGAGTCGGTGAGCTTCAAGGAGGTCTTTATTGACCGTGAAGAGCTCCTCCTCGTCCCGGTCTTGGCTTGCTTGACCCGCATCGGCATTTTGCTTTTCCTTGCCTTTTGATGCGGCTGTTGACTTGCCGGGAGGCTCGCCGAAGTATAGCTGGGCATCCGCCAGATTGCATTCATTTGGGCGGAAAGGGGCCCGGTCGGCGAAGACTGTATGTTGCTCTCCTTCCTTGACATATTTTATGCATTGGTGGAGAGTCGAGGGAATAACCCGATTTTCATGCAACCAGGGTCTTCCCAGGAGAGCCTTGTAGGACGTGTTCGCATTTATGATGTAGAACACGACTTTGGTGGCGAGGTCATCCATGGTCAGCTGTACCTCTACCTTTCCCAAGGCGTTTTCAGAGTTCTAGTTGAACCCGGAGATTCTAACATCATTTACCCTTTGCAGATAGGGCGTGAGGTACAGAGACTTGAAAGTCTTCAGGGGCATGATATTGATCGATGCCCCAGGGTCAACCAAGATTCGGTTGAGCTCGTGCCCGTTGACTTTACCTTGCATGTACAACGGGCGATTATGGTACAGCGTAGGCAGCAACATATCCTTATCGGAGAATTTCTCCTCCGCTGCCAGTGCTTCCAGGGCTTGAGCTTGGAGTTTGGTCACATCAGCTTCGTAGACCTCGGGCTCTTGCAGTATTTTGATAAGAGCCGCTCTTAACTCTTTGCTCCAGTCGATAGCGTCCCATATGGTGACGTTAGTCGGGAACCGCTTCATGTGCTGTATGATTTTGCGGTCGGCCCGAGCACGGAGTTGCTCCAATGGTGGGACCATGTCCGCCAACGGTTTTATCGGCTGCCCGAATTGGTTAGTCCGCCTTGCCCCTGGTTGTTCGTTCGACTCTTCTTCGAACAAAGGGGTCAGGAGACCCTCTTCTGGGGCGAGACTTTCATCTTGACCGCCCTTGGATGGAGCTGGTCGGTCGGCTGGCCTGGAGGCTTTCTAGCAAGGGAGTTCGCTTATGATTTCCTCCTGCTCTTCTTCTTCCTCGTCAGACGGGTCGAAGACGAAGGAGTTGACTCGTACCTCAACTTCAGGGATGGGTTGGAGCTCTTCTCCCCGGAAGACGATAGTTTTGCTGAGGTCGGGCAAGCTGGGCTTTTCGCCGAGTGACGGGGCGAGCTTCTTTCCTCGTCCGCGACCCTTTCCTCTGCCTCGGTTGCGGCGCCGATATGTTGCCACAGGGGGCGTGTCAGCCGGCGACTGCAAGCTTGCGGGCGGTGGTATTGAGACCATGTTGCACGAGAAGTCCTTCAGCATTTCTTCCAGCTTCTCGATAGTAATTTCATCCTCCTTATAGAAGATGGCCAGTTCTTCGGGCAAGGGCAGCTTCTCGCCTTCTTGAGCCCTTTGTAGCATTTGGTGGAGCCAGCTTTTGAGCCTCGTTTTACGCTCCATTTCTTCCCACGGGATGTATCTGTCCAAAGGGACTCCCCAGGTGGGCTTGGAGGGGATATATTCCTCCAATTCATCAATGAGCTTTTGTAGCTTCTGGAGCGGAGTCAGCTCTGCAGGGGCCGCCACGACCGCTGCTTGCTCGGCTCGCTCTTTCAGGCGTCTTTTCATGTTCTTTTGCCTGTTCTTCTCTTGTTTCAGCGCCCGTGCCATTTCAAGCGGCGTGAGCTCCTTTGTTGGTTTGGCTGCCCAAGAGGCATCCTCTCGGCCGGAGCGGCTGTGCGACCCTCCCCTTTTAGGGAACGCCAGTGGGAGGCGCATTCTGGAGGCCACGGTGGTCCAGCCAGCTTCATCTTGCTGGTGCTGGAAAGTAGAATCGATTGCCTGCTTGATTATTTCGGGCGGCAATTCTTGAAATTTGGCCCAGTAGGGGCTTGTCTCTTGGGCGGCCGACTCCATCACTGGCTTCTTGCCCCTGCGATCTTTATCTTGCCGCTTGAGTATTTGCGGAGGCGAATTTTCGAAGCGCCGCCCCCTACTCCTATCTTCGGGAGTTTGTTCACGGGGAGGGGAGACTTGATGTTGCGAGACCCCTTCTTTCGTCGAGGAGGTTGCTGCTGGGCTTTTCCCTGACCTCGGACTGGATTATTGGATTGCCTTCCGAGTCGATCTTCCCTTCTTGATGAGGGATTTGACCCAGTCTCGAACAATCAGACACATATCCGTAGGATGCAGCAACATGGCATGGTATTTACAATATATGGGGTGATTTATTTCCCTCTCCGTGTATGTCGGTGGTGGCTTATGCACCTTCACGCAGCCTTGCTGCAAGAGTTTTCAAAGATCTCCCCAGTCTTCGCAGTCGCAAAGGGATTTAGAGAGATTCGCCATCCGGGATACCACAGAGCAGGGGCCTCGTCAGAGGAGTTGGCCCCCGTCATTTCTGGATCCTCTTGATTGTATATTGAGATGGGTTCCTCCTTTAGGGATATATTCCCGAATTGCTGCCCCAAGCTCGCGCCTTCAGTGTTGGTTGTGGACCGCATCAGCGGTATGAGCCATCCTTGTTCATCAGCTTTGAGGGTTTTGAGGTTCTTGAAGCGCATATAGTCGCTTTCCTCAATTTCCCACTGGGCTTCGCCAGAGGAGCCGGCTTCTGTCATATCCGGGTCCGGGAAGGTGAAGGCCACCGGTGTATAGATTTCCAGCAGGTCGATGACGTTGATTGTATGTGTGACAACGTCGGCTGAATGGTCTGTCCATTCACGGATGTGAGGCTGCGGCGGGTCGACACGGGCATTGCCCAAGTCGATGATCCCTTGGTTGACCCATGCTTCAACCTTGTCTTTAAAGACGTAGCAATCCTCTAAAGCATGTCCCGCGTCTTGATGATATATGCAATAGTTGGGCGGGACCTCGTTGGCGGCTGGCAGCCCAGTAGTCCTACTCGCAGGCAGGTACGGTAGAGAGCTAGCGTCCGATGGTGCGGAAAAGAATATAGTCTTCCGGCGATTTCATCATCAGACGGGTTTGAAGACTCCTTCGAGATCCACCCCCCGCAGGGAGGGCGCGTCCGGGGCGCAGATGTATTTGCAGGCACCTGGAGTCCTTGTTGGAGGGCAGCCAGGCTTTCTTGCATGGTCCTTAGGTACGTCAGCGTTTGGCGCTGACCGTGCCGCAACGATTGCACCTGTCTTTCCAGGTTTTGCACTATCTCCGACCATGTCCTGTGCTCCGAGGCAGAGGGATGATCACTTTCTCGTCCATTTGTAGACTGAGTGTCCCAAGGATTTGCCTCGGGATCCTCTAGCTCGGGAGCCGGCGTGTTGACATGAATGACGTTGGCCGACTGCTTCGATTGGTCCCAGGCATGGGGTTGTGGTGGGTCGACCAAGTGGTCATGCATGGTGATGAGGCGACTCTGGATCAGCTTCTGTACTTCATTTTTGAAGACGTAGCAGTCCTCGATGGGATGCCCCAGCATACGGTGGTAGAGACAGTAATTCGGCTCATCCACCTTGTCCGCTTCGCTCGGTCTTCTCAGTCCCGGAAGCGTGAGCAGGTCATTCTTCATGCACAGCTTAAAGAGCATCTTCGTATGGTCCCTTTTGAAGGAATACGGCGTGCTCATACGCTGTGGCAGTGAAGTTGGAGGCGGTCTTTCTTCCGCCTTCTTGCTTGGAGCGCCAGAGGCCGTGATCCTCTTCCCCTTACTTTGTGGGGCGAAGTCCACAACATTGGCTTCTTTGCCAGCGGTGCGCTCCTTGCCCGGCCTGCTTTTCGAGGGGGCTTGCGCCGGGTTGTCGGCGAAGAACATTTCGATCTCCGCCACGACCGAGTTGAGTTGGTCGAAGCCTTTGATATTTGTTCCTAGCAGCTTTTCACTTATCTGCGCCGCCAGGGCCGCCGACAGATAGTTATGGCATCTTCTTGCGTCGGGGGGTTGTCGCACCTCATGCTGAAGTCACGCCACCGCTTGATGAAGTCGAGTGCCGTTTCTCCTTTCCTTTGCTTGAGGGAGCACAGCTCTGCAAGCGACACATTTCTTTCGGCCGTTTGGAAGCGGTCGATGAATTTCTTTTGAAGGTCAGCCCAGTCAACAATGGAATTGGGCCTTAACCTTGAGTACCACTGGAAGGCGGTACCCGTCAGGGACGTTGCGAAGTAACGGAGGAGATAGGATTCGTCGAATGCCAACTCTCCCATGGCCGTTATATAGTAGGCCAGGTGCTCATTTGGCGAGCCCTGTCCGTCGAACTTCTGCAACTTTGGCGCCTTGGGGCAGTCCGGTGGCAGCTTCTTGAATTGATGGTGGACGAGATATGGCACACTGTAGAGATCTACAGAGGCAGTTCTCCGCCTCGTTGAGTGAAGCGGTCGTCCACGATCTTTTCGATCATTCGCCGCTGGGCTACGATATCTTCAGCCGCGGACGCTTGTGAATTTATTCCCCTGCGTTGCTGTTGGGCTGGGTCAACGGTATAGTCATTAACCTCGGCCGTGCGCGGATTGACATCGGGCAGATCGCCTTGTTGATGTCTTGTCCGAGCATTTTGCTTTGCCATTGGCACTTGGCGGCGTGGCGCGTTTGTCCCTGCCTGCTGCCCTCGCTCCGTCAGGAGATTGGCCATTTCAGCCTGCCAACGCTGTATGAAATCATACTTGGCGTCATCCGTCATCGCTTGGAAGGCGGCCCTAGTTGGCGGCATGAAGAATACTTCGGCTTGTTCTCCATCAGCCGGAAGTTGTTGGTCCCCGAGATGGAGACTCACGACTTCATCATCTTCTCCTCCTTCAAGGTCTCGTTGGACTTGGCCCAGAAGGGGTCTTTGTTCGTGCTCGAGCGGAAGCTCAAGAGCTTGCCTCTGGTTCGAGGGTCCGGCTTGATTGCCTTGTTGGCCTTGGAGAGGTCTCCTGGCAGGATTCCGGGTATACCGGAAGATAGCTTCGCCTTCCTGGCCGGGTTCATCTATCTTGAGCACTCCAGCAGGGACGCCAGATGGCTCACTCGCTTCCTTCCCAGAAGCGTAGCAGGTGAAGATCTTCATCCCTCCACCTTCTTCAGACGTCCGCTGCACCCTCCGCTTCTTGGGCTTCTGAGTGCTTGGGCGAAGTACTGCCCCAAGTCTGCTGAAGACTGAAGTGCTCACTCATTCGAAGACCGAGACCCTTGGTACAGAAGTTTCAACGTGACTCGCGTCTCCTCCTTCAGCATGTTCTGCTTGGGCGGAGACGAAGTTGGGCTTCCGATAGACGCCCCTCCTTTTCTGTCCGCGAGGACGAGGAGGTTCGGGGTCCTGAGCTTTTTCTCGCTTAGGCACTGCCTTCTCGGGGCCTTCGGCGGATTGGCCCGCTCTTCCTTGTTTGATTTGGTGGGCTTCCTGCTTGGTCACCCACATTTGCCTCATTTTGCGAGGCTGTTGGGGTGCTGAGCTTGATGCCTGCCCCTGCCGGGCTCCTTTTGGGGAGTCCCGCTTTCCTTGACGCATCCCTTGGAGGGGAGCAAATTTGTTGGAGGTTGCCACAGTGGGGACGCTTCTGTCCCGTGGCAGGATCGGCTCGCCTCCATCGAGCCGGATGCAAATGTCTCCTACGAGCACGGTCTTGCCGGAGTTGGAGACGATCGCTCGGGGCTTGCTGCCTTTGCGTCCCTGGCGCTGTCCCCGTTTTCTAGGGACCGCGACGCAAGAGATGGTGTTTACCGAGAAGACTCGGCCTTGACTTGGGCGGGGCTTGATGCCCCTGGTTGCAGTAGCTTTGGGCGCCGCCTTTGGAATAGCTTGGACGGCGGGTACCACCCCTAGGAAGTAAGGGGATCCCACCACTGCAGGAAATCGCCGAACACGATCGGCGTAGTCAAGTAGCCACATTTGGCGTGGCAGGCGACGACCAGCGGACCGTAGGTGACGGCGGCCATCGAGTTGCTTGAGCTTGCTGGTGGGGACGGGCGTTTGATGCCGACGTTTGCTCCTTGTACCTACGGCGTGGAAATCAGTCATCTTCTATTTCCATATCGGCATAAGGTCTTTTTACGTATGCATGGAAGGCAGGAACAGTCCCACCGGGTGTGCTAGATTGTTGGAACGCGGAATTTTTCTCTTTCTTTCAATTAAATTAAGGCCCCTCCGATGCTTTCGCCTCGGAGGCTTTATATTTTTTTCTCGCTGCGGGCGTGCCAGACTGTTTACAGGAAACATACAAGATTTATTTGATGAGGGGTGCCGGGTAAAGACTCGGAACCCTCGAATATTTCATTTCATTTTTTCCGCGCGCGCTCGTATTTTCAGGGCGATTGGAGTGGTCGTGTACTGGACCGTTCCCCACCGACCGAAGTCGGTGTTTCATTTACATCTAGTATAACACTCGAATACCTTCGATGCGTAATGTTTATTAAAAGACCATATGCCGAAGTTTAAAAGAAATAGATGACGAAGTAATCTCCACAATTTATTCAAGGGCATTTGTGCCATTTACATTTGTGCTCGCAACGGGGTGTTTGTGCCTCCGTTGGGCATTTACAAATTGTAATGATGACATCCGCATCGACGACGGGTGTTTATGCCTCCATCGGATGCTTACATACTGTGTCATTTCATTTACGCACGCGACGGGGTGTTTGTGCCTCCGTTTGGCGTTTACAAATTGTAATGGGTCATTTATGTCGACGACGGGGCGTTTATGCCTCGATCGGACAAACTGGCATAATTTGCCTCAACATGCGTCATTTTGTGACACTGGAGGACTTATGCATGAACCATCATATGCCGAGTCTCATTTATTAACCTGCGGCGTTCCGGCGAAGGCGAAACACTTCAGACAAACAAGAGGACTGGCGGGGGGAACCCCTGAACGAATCCTCCGCAGACACCGGACGAACGGGAGGCCGTTGGCCCAAAGAGTGGGAGCTCTCGCAGGCGGGAGGGAGCGAAGGCTTCTCTGGACCTTCCCGGGGGTTTGCGCGTTTTCGTCATTGATTGGCTTTTCCAGATGCCTGTGCCGTGTCTTGGTATGCTTGGACATCCCTGCCGTTTTTTGGCTTTCTGGGACATTGCTGGCCGTTTTCTGGCTTTCTCGGACATCCCGGCCGTTTTCTGGCTTTATAGGACATTCCTGTCATTTGGCTTTCTCGGACATCCCGACCATTTTCTGGCTTTATAGGACGTTCCAGTCATTTGGCTTTCTCGGACACCCCGGCCGTTTTCTGGCTTTATGGGACGTTCTAGTCATTTGGTGACATTTCCCGAGAACCCCCTTCGAGTCCGGCTTCAAGTCACACCCAGGAGAGCGCACGCCACTTCATAGAAGCGACGTGGGTCCCGCTCCACCGGATTGGACAAGAGACGCGAACCGTCAGGCTATCTTTGCCATTTTCCACGCCGCAAGGACGTATCTGCAATTTTTCGGGCAGCAGGGGTACTTCTGCAATTTTATCCTTCATAGGGATATTTCTGCAATTTTATCCTTCATGGGGATATTTCTGTAATTTTCTCAGAAGCAGGGGTATTCCTGCAAATTTCTGGCTGACAGGAGTATATGTGTACTTTTGATGTACACATACACAAACTTTATATCCCCGGGGGCTTTGTGCAATTTCACAGAAGCTCGGGCCCGTGTACATATGTGCAATTTCACACGCACGCACAAATCTTCTCCTCCCCAGGGGGGGCCTTTGTGTAATTTTACACAAACTGGGTCCCGCACTGGGGTCTTCATGCGGAGAATAAACAGGTCCCCTCCCTCCCAAAGGAGGGGGACTTCTCCTGAGGATCTGCACGAGAGAATTCTCGAGTGCCAGACGGCCTCAAGTTTCGCTGGGACGCGAGAGCGTCTCGCCAGCGCGGGGGAGGAAAAATCCCTCTGGCGGGGGATTCCGCGCGAGAGCTTCGCCCCTCCGGAAGCCGGGGGGTTCGAATGAAGGCCCTACCCCTCTATTTATAGGGGTTTTGGCGAGTGGTTCGGCGGGGGTGTGCGGCTCGGCGGGGGTGCGCGCACGCATGCCGAGGCCTGGAGGCCCGCCAGGCCAGGGCTGGTTTGGCGGGGGGTCCCCCTGCCTGGTCCGGCGGGGGTGTCCCCCTGCCTGGTCTAGCGGGGTTGCACCCAGCCTGGTCCGGCGGGGGTGTGCCCCTGCCTGGTCCGGCGGGGATGCACCCTGCTGGTCCGGCGAGGGGTGCACTCCGCCTGGTCTGGCGGGGGTGCACCCCGCCTGGTCCGGCAGGGGTGCACCCCGCCTGGTCTGGCGGGGGTGTCCTCCCTGGCCGCGCGCTCCCTAGCCTGCCTGTGAAAGCGGGGTGGGCCTCTCTGCCTTGGGTATTTCCCAGGAGAGCTGTCGGAGGATTTCTGGGGCCTGT
The DNA here is from genome assembly GCA_014218235.1 of Colocasia esculenta. Taxonomy (NCBI): domain Eukaryota; kingdom Viridiplantae; phylum Streptophyta; class Magnoliopsida; order Alismatales; family Araceae; genus Colocasia; species Colocasia esculenta. The sequence continues at coordinate 141,681,646 of CM024757.1, forward strand.
TTGTTTGTTCACGACACGTGCAACGCACGTACACACACGGGCCCACGTGCATTCGACGAGCATCCAACGTGCGTTTTTCGACCGTTTCTCGTGCGTTTGACTCCATTTTCGGAGAGCACGTGCATTTGACTTTTTCGACTGTCCGGGGTGCGTATTTCCACTGTTAACGGGACCTTTGATCGTCATACTCCAGGTCGTTCCGGGTTGACATGCGGACTCGAATCCGTTTATCTCAGGTGTCCGAGTGGGGAGGCCGTGTTTTATTCCCGGACTTTTTGTGGCTTCCCGGGCGAATTTGCCGCCCGGGGCTTGTTTAAATCCCGATATTTTTCGGGTTCAACAGGGGCCTAGCATCAATCTTTTAAATGCAGCATCATCTTCATCAACATGTTTAGATGTTCTTTACTTGGAATAGTCCCCAACATGAGAATTTAAGGTGAGGTCAAATGCAAATATTGAATTATTATCTACAACAAGATGACAACAACTATTGTCTCACCTCTAGAAGGCGGAGTACTTTCCATTCATATGTCCTCAAGAAGATCCACCCCATCTTTCGGTTCAGCCTGGAATTGAGAAGAATGTGGTTGTCCCACATCTCCATGTTCTCCCTCCTCTTCTGCATCTTCTATAGCCCTTGTTAAGAAAGTGTTGGACGAGGTGGATCTTCAGGATCATCTGCCTCTTCATCTAACTCATACTCTCCCCGCTCTGTAGTTGCTCATGCAACCCATGCGGTCTTCATCATCTCGTAGGAATCCAATGTTAACAGGATCATACTCCACTTCCCCACGCTTTGGATCTTCTGTGAGATGCTTCACCCTCAACCTCATATTGTAGTTCACATACACCAAATTGTCCAAGCGCCTATGTGACAATCTATTTTGAACTTTGGTGTGTACCAATGCGAAGGTGCTTAATTTCTCTCATACCCACTGGATGAGGATGTCTGTGATAAGATCTTCACTGCAATTTTGCTCAATATGGGTGCAGAATGCCCAAAGTTAAACCACCAATTAACTGCAAACAAATTATTCATACTCAATTAGTCCTTTATTGGGTCTACTAATAACCATACTCAAAAGGGAAAGCACATTACCGCCATCAATGCGGTCCTGACCAGCAATGGTAGAGGGCTCCGCAAAACTCCCAACCCCTCTCGAAAGCTCTTCATCTGCCGTAATAAAGTCTATTAACATAAACTTTAAATTTCAATTTGACACCGTGTAGTGAGATGAATACTTGCTTGATCAATGGCATCTCCTGCATCCAATGGACTACTTGACAGTCTTTCAACAACTCTCGTAAAGGCGGCCGTCAAGTCATCATCATACAAAAGGTCATTCGCATAATGGTAAGCAGGGTGGAGATAGTAAGTTGCAATGGGGGTAGAAAATAGACAAACATGAAATATTGGAATGTACTTAATTATAAAGTAAAAGGATGTAAATTTATCTCACCAACCATGTGGTGATCTCTACTCATATGTCGGTCCCACTGATCCTCAACAACGTCCAAGACCAAGTGTGCATAACAAGGGGACACCTCAAGGATCTTCTTCTTCGTGGCTTCAATTTTTGCATAAACCAACCCTATGGTCAGTCTCCTATCCCTATCAACCACCCTTAAAACCGTATAAAGAGGTTCAATGATCTGGACCAACTTGAAGACTCAGTCCCAGAAATTAGTGTTGTAGATGATGTCTTCAACCTCTTTACCATTCGATGTCTCTACAAAAGTGCTATCTCGTAAACATGCATTTTAGACCATCTTTGTGCTTTAAGAGGCTTTGTAAGGCAATAAAATTAGTTGCAAAACATGTAATGGCTGGTCTTAACAACTCTTCAGTCTCCACCAGTGGACTCCCTTATCCATGCCAGAACAACATGGTGATTATAGATGTACCTTTTAATCTTTTGTCCAGCCTCCACCACCATTTTCACGGGTTGCAGTGTGCCAATCTCTTCAACATCAAAGCTACACAATGGCTGCACAGAGGGTCCAGTAAAGATGCGGGTAGATGTTCAACTCCTCCTCCCCTGCTTTCTTGTGAGCAGAGCCATTATCGGTCACCACCTACACAATGTATTGCTCTCTAATCTCATGAACAACCTCCCGCATCAAACTCAAAATGTATTCAGCATTGTGCACTTTGTCTGATACATTAATAGATTTGTGGTAGAACACCTGTCTATTGCAATACACAAGGAAGTTGATAAGGCTGCTCTTGGTGGCAAGGTTTTGCACGGCGGAGCGAATCGACCCGATTCGGCCGAATCGGATCGAATCAGTGCCGGCCCGATTCGTGATTCGCGTGATACGCCGAGCCGGCCGCAAACCGGGCGAATCAGTCGGATTCGATCCGAACCGATTCGATTCGCCGGATCCGCCACGATCTGAAATGTCGACACCCTGTGAATCGGGACTGTGCAGTCCGGATTCGCTGGGTGTCTCTCCGGAAGCCCTTCTTTCCCCCATTTTTCCCCCTTTTCCCTCAAGGAAACCCCAGATCTACACTCTAGGAGACCTAAGGAGGCTTCCTACGTGGATTTGAAGGTGCTCGGAGGCGTTCTTGGGCTGGTTTCATCCCTCTCTTCACCCATTTCACTGTTTTGAAGGTAACCCTCCATGTATCTTTCATGTTTTGATTTTTTTTGTTGATGTATGGGAAATATGTTCTTGGGAAATGATGTTGCAAGTGATTAGTGTTCACTTGCAACCATTTCTTCCTTGAATCTACAATTTTTTCACATAGATTTGGCAATTTTCTTCAAATTTTGAATTTCTGAAATTTAAAAAAAAAAAAAAACAAAAATTGCAACCATGATGTTACAAGTGTTTAGTGTTCACTTGCAACCATTGCTCCCTTGAATCTACAAATTTTACACATAGATTTGGCCATTTTCTTCAAATTTTAAATTTCTGAAATTATGTATAAAAAAAACAGAAATTGCAACCATAATGTTGCTAAGTGTTTAGTGTTCACTTGCAACCATTTCTCCCTTGAATCTACAATTTTTTCACATAGATTTGGCCATTTTCTTCAAATTTTGAATTTCTGAAATTATTTAAAATAAAAAATAGAAATTGCAACCATGATGTTGCAAGTGTTTAGTGTTCACTTGCAACCATTTCTCCCTTGAATCTACAAAATTTTCACATAGATTTGGTCATTTTCTTCACATTTCAAAAATTTTGAAATTATTTAATGATTATTTATTTTATGTAGATGACACCGAAGAAAGGCAATAATGAGGACATTGGGTGGCAGCATGGGACTGCATTGGGCAGTAGGCACAATTACAAGTACAACTACTGCGGACAGTGATAGCTATAACACTATGATATCTGATTTTGAGAGAATGAGCACACATGAGTCTGTGGGATCATATAGGGGACATAGTTATCAGCCAGAGTCATCCGACACAGGCTACTCCAGTGGCTATAGTGGCTACGCCACCACAGGCTACCCTGCACCATATTTTTATCCACCTCCGTCTATTCCTGTTCATGTTCCTGTTCAGATTTATGCTCCTGTAGAGGATGTACAAATGACGAGTTTGAGGATAGTCCGTCCTGGATCCGAGGTGTGGGACCACTTTGTGAGGGAGTTTCGGACCAGATACAACACCATGATGACTTGGGATGAGTTTCGTACATTTGTGTCTCAAACCAAAAGTTATCATCTTATTGGGGAGCTGCCCTCAGAGTCAGATGAGTCTGTCCAGCCCCAGTGGGGTACATATGATCCATATCAGCAGGGATATTGGGGGAACTAGACTCATTGTATTTTGTATTTGGATTTGAGTTTGATGTTTGTACTTTGTACGAGTCTCATTGTATTTTTCATTTAGAATTGAGTTTCATGTTTGTACTTTATACCATGGTATGCAATCTCGCGAGAATATCGGTCTCGGCCCCTTCCCGAGAAACGAGAAGGCCGAGATGCCTCTTCAGGCAGGGTTGTCAGGACTCAGGGTCCTCTTTAGGCAGGGTTGTCAGGATCCCCTTATTTACCTGAATATCATTTAAGTAAATGTTATATTTGTAGTTTCATTTACTTAAGAAATTACATGTAAATAAGGAAGTACCCCTATTTGAATCCAATAAAAATATCAAAAAAATCATCTCTCTTACAAATAAAAAATCAACTCTCCCATCCAAGAAGAAAATCGCGATTTCGATGGTTCCATCAAAATAGCGACTTTCTAATCTTTCATAATTTGACATATCTAAAAATTTCATAATTCAAATAAATTCAATAGAATACTAAAAATCTAAAGTTCGGTAAAAAAAGTCAAACGTGCATATGACTTCTCCAATGGAGCCACTCTCCTACTGACAACACAGTCTGTTTGAGACCTCTCAGGATTTGGTCAAACCTAAGCTATCATCACCTAAGCTCATGAGATTTTTCACTTGAGAATGTATGCAATTATGTATGTTCCTTATGGAATTATCTATGTGAACCTATGTGATCCACACTTTTATGTTATCCTGATCTCCCGAGATATCTCCGAGATCTCTTCTCTTTGACCCTCCCGAGACGAAGCCGAGATCCGATATGGCAAACCTTGCTATGTACTCAATTTCTAATAAAATTGAATGAAAATGGATGTTTGTGTAGTATTACATGTCATAAATATCATCAGTTATACATGAAATTCTTCACAGGAGGCTTTAAATAGAGAATCAGCCAAAGAAACATCAAATCCATGCGAATCTGGCCACACCCGGGGAAGAACCAACCCTGCCTGGCCGGATCCACCCGAATCGGCCCGATTCGGCCCGATTTGTGCCGAATCGGATCGCATCAGGGCGAATCTGATTCGCCCCGAATCGGCGCTCCAGCAAACCTTGCTTGGTGGTACCTGACCAACCATCACACATCAATGTGACACCATATTTCTCCCACTTTTTCTTAAAGTTTTGGATATAGGACTTGATCTCATCTACTTCTTCATCTAAATATCTCCCTGCCAAGTATTTTGATGTGGGAGGTTGCATAAGTAGCCCATGGCATTGTACCTCCTGGATCATCATTTTGTAATATGGGTTATTAGCTTCATTGAATGAAATGCCTGAATGATGCCACCATTTTGCCATTGCGCGACCCACTTTGTATCTAGGCCCGTGCTGGTTGTATGCATCCTCAATTTTGGTCTGCTTGCCATGCTCCCGAGAATATATTCTAAGGTCACACCTGTGGGTCTCTTCATCTGCCTTTCTTACTGCTTTGGGACATGAGTTTGAGTGAAGTAATCCCTCACATTAGAAAATCGACGGGACTAGGCCTCGCCTCCAACCCTTGAGCCACTGCCACTACCACTGCCAACCTCAAAAATCCCTCTGCGCTCAGCTTCTTATGTCTCAACTCTACTTTGTGTTCTGATCCACCTTTCTTTCTCATCAGGCATATGCTTCGCATAAATTTCTTGGTCATCATTGTCGTCTTCATCTCCCTGCCTTTTTGAGGTGATCCTCTCCTGCATCTCCTTGTCCACCATCTTTCTTGCAGTCTCGGCCCGAACACTCTTCAAGTGTTCAACCATGAGCCGCTTCACTTCATAAGACACTGACTTGCAACCCTGCATATCATAGTACCCTACTAGTTGCCCACTTGTAAGGTGCTTCTTCAGGCAAGAGATGCCACCTCCTTGTTCCATATGGCCACAGTAGTTGCACTTGTAATTGTGCCTACTGCCCAACATGGTCCCATGCTGCCCCCCAATGTCTTCACTATTGCCCTTCTTCGGTGACATCTACGAAAAACAAATAGGCATTACATTTTGGAGTCTTGGACTATTTTTTTTTTTACATTGGATTCACATAGAATCAATTTCTAACAACACGTTAGAAGTTGTACGTTAGATTGCTATGAAATGCTTATAAGTTGCTATTAAAAAAATAAAAAATTCAAAATTTGGGGAAAATCACCAAATCTATGTGAAAATTTTGTAGATTCAAGGGAGAAATGGTTGCAAGTGAACACTAATCACTTGCAATATCATTTCCCATAAATATATTTCCTATACATCAACAAAAAAAAACCAAAACATGGAAGGAACATGGTGTCTTACCTTTAAAACTGTGAAATGGGTGAAGAGGAGGATGAAAACAGGGCCTTCAAGGCCTCCAAGCACCTTCAAATCCACATAGGAAGCCTCCTTAGGCCTCTTGGAGTGTAGATCTGGGTTTTTTTTAGGGGAATAGGGGAAAGAGGAGGCGGAAATGAGTTTCCACCGTAAAACCCTGCGAATCGGGACTTACAGTCCCATTTCGCAGGGTTTTGGCCGACACTTGTGCGTGTCGGCCGAAGCGGATCGAGTCTGATCCGCATCGGGTGAATCGAGCCCGATGCGCAAGATTTCTTCGATTCGCCTGGTTCGCATGTGGATCGGGCGAATCAAGCAAATCATGGTTCGGGTTTGCCGTGATTCGCTTTGATTCACCCGAAGACCGATTCGATCTGCCACGACAAACCATGCCTTTCATACATGATATGAGGAAAAAGACAACCATTGACTAGGAGTCTACTTTAGGGTTTTAGCAGTAACTCAGGTTGACTTAAGGCTTTAGATCAAACCCTTAAATTTTCCTTGAAAAGGGCGGGCTATTTCAAAAAGAACTCCTTTGGGAAATGAGCCGCTTACTATCCTAAAAACTCGTTTTGGAAAAAACTCCATGAGATCTGTTCAAAAAGCTCATGTTGAACGACTTAATAACGTGTTTAAAAGACTCAGTTTGAAATGCTAGTTTTGTAGGATATATAAGGCCTATTCAAAAAGCTCATTCTGAATACTCGTTTCAGGGACTTAATACAGTTTAGTCAAAAACTCGTTTGAAAGACTCGATAGGGTTTCTTCTAAATGCTCATTTTGAAAGGCTCGATAGGGTCTTATTCATAAGACTCATTTCGAGTCAATGCTAAAGACTCGATTCTAGGTCTGTCTAAAAGGCTCGATGTGAGTCCGTTCATAAGACTCTATTGAAAATGCTCGTTGTAACTTTTAAGTATGTTTCATAAGGCTCGATTCTAGCTTGTAGGTTTGTCGAAAAGGCTCGATTTGAGTCCATTCATAAGACTCGATTGAAAAGGCTCGTTTTGAGTCTGTTTCATAAGGCTCGATTCAAAAGGACTTGTTTTGAATCTATTCTTAAGGCTTGATTAGAAAAAGCTTGTTTTGAGTCTGTTCTAAGGAATCTATTTCTGAGACTCCATGGCAAAATGCTTGTTTTCACGAGGCTCGATAGGAAATGCTCGATAGATTCTTGTTTATAAGACTCGATAAGAAATATCCAATAGAGTCTTATATTGACTCAATTTGGGAATACTTGATAGAGTCTTTTTTGTTTTCTAAGGACTCGTTTCACCAGGCTCGTTTTAGATCGGGTCTGAGACTCGATTTTGAGAGTCTTAGACTCGATTCTCAGCTTATTCACATTTTGGTCTCCTGTTTGCCTTTCTGGGAAAATTTGCAGCATAAAACTTTAAATGTTTATTTATAAAATACTGAAATATATAAAATAAATTTGCATTGCTACATCTTGTTCAATCGGACATGTATCCAACCACTTCAAAGAGCCATACATATTCATATACCGAGCACTTGGGTACGAAGTGTATCGGTCTTGGTATCTGCACAACATCGGGAACTTATGTCCACCTAAAGCCCTTCCACCTAAAGATGAAGTTTTTTTTCTACGATGGTTCTTACTCTGGAATGTCTCCTTTCTGCTTCTGGGAAGACCACTAATCCCTCAAAATTCTGTAACTGTACCCTCGCTTCATGTTCCTCTACATGCACTTAATGTCTAGTGGTTTAACTTTTCAACCCAGCACTGAATTCTACCCAAGAATTGACTTGGTTGAAAATTTTAAATCATAGAATGTGGCTCATGGGTGAAACTGAACAGTTACCAGTTACAGCTTAAGGTTCTAAACTGCCGCACAATCTTCCCAAAATAATGGTTTTAAATACACTAATAAAGACTAAGTGTTGCCACACGAATTTCCTGTTAATAAAACCTAAATTCCATGTAATAGAATCTGAAATAATGTTTTAATTTGATTAAACAAAATTCTCGGTCATAACAGATACTTAGCCAAAGGAAACCCAAAAACTCATGCCCTAAAGTACACAATCGGTTATTGAAACCCACTTAATCGGGTAGCACTCAGCTACAGAAACACAGGCTACATTGGGACACATAATCGATTAAGTGCCATAGCGTTGGACTTAGCCACAGAAACGGACTTGCCATGGTAAGCATACTCGATTGTGGAGACACATAATTGATTATCTAATATTGGTACTTAGTCGCAGAAAGCTAAAACTCACCGTAGTAGGACATAATAAATTATTGAGAGGCATAATCGATTAAGTGAGTCTACTCTGTGGAACTTAGTCACAGAATCAAAACTTGCATAAATGACCATATCAGTAAAAACTACACAAACAACGCATGAAACGAACTTTATAAGAGAATTATATGTCATAACATAATCTTTATTTCTTAAACTTCATCAGTTGTCCATGTAGGCCCCAAAATTTAATTCCAACTAAAAGGTCGATCTATTGGAATTCATTCCTTTGAAGCCTAAGACATATTTGACCATACGAAATGGGGATGTTACAATTTGGGAGAGGATTGGGCAGTGTTTTCAACAATCTCTGCCCAGTGCATAAGGGTTCTGCATTTGTTCTCCAAATGCAGAGGCCATGGACTCAGAAGTACGATGAAATTATTTGGTGGCTCATCCTGCATGCCATTCTTTGGGCTACATCTATGTACAGAGGATGTCCATATCTCCTTGCTCTTTTTGCTTTTGGGGAGTTCAGGGGGAACACCGTCTAGGTGTGGATTCCTTTTTGTAAAGGGGCTTCTTACTACACATGTATATCCCTCCTCTCTTTTAATAAATTAATATAACCTGTGGTACTATCCACATTTCAAAAAAAAAAAAACAAGGAAATTGTAGCATATTGAGCTGAGCTATTTGCAGGCATAGTCTTTGTGGCTCCTAGACAACATGTTTGCAACTAGCTCATATGTTCTTGGAACTTTATCACTAATTTCTGCTTACAGTTATTTGCCTGTGCTTCAGAAGCAGTTGAAATTCATGCTTTTTTATGTCAGCATTAAATATACGCATTACTCAAATGAGGCGTGCCTATCTTTTCAGTTATCTATTCTTTTCTTCAATTTTTCCTGTCATTGTTAATGAGTTTCAAAATGCAGGTTTACATTCTTCTTTACAAAGAAGTTGCATTGGCTCTGAAGATCAACAGTGTATACAGTAAAAAGAGATTACTTAACATTCACGAAAATGTGAAAGTTTTACGATATCCTGATCATTTCTCAACAGGTGTTTATTTATGGTATGAATTCAACTCCTTTTAGTTTTTGAAAAGATCAATTTTTTCTTGAACTCAAATACTTTGATTATAATCCTTTTCTTTTTATCTTCCAAAGAATGACTTAGGCTGCTGCTTCAGAAATTGCCAGTGGACAATGCTCATTGCTTAGGACATCTTTTCTTTCTTTAATGTAGTTTTCTGGGTTTGTTTGGATCCCTTTTTGTGGCTGGAATCTATCATCTTGCTAGAGTACAGGGGCTTCTTTTTGTAAACATCGTTTCTTTTAAATGAAGAGTGGTTTTTATGCCTTGATTTTTTAAAAAAAGAATGACATAAGATGCTGACAAGCATTGATGGTTTCTGCAGGTCGCATCATGAGAAGATTGTGATTGTTGATCATCGTATTTGCTATCTTGGTGGACTGGACTTATGTTTTGGTCGTTATGATACCCCTGAACATAAGGTCAGTGACTGCCCACCCTTTATATGGCCTGGGAAGGATTATTATAACCCCAGGTACGTTATCCCTTAAGTTGGAGTGCACTATAATGAATATGTTTTACTGTTACATTCTTAACTATTCTGTTTTGTCTGAATTAATTATCTTTCCCTAGGGAGTCTGAGCCAAACTCCTGGGAAGATACAATGAAAGATGAACTAGATCGTGCAAAATATCCTCGAATGCCATGGCATGATGTTCATTGTGCTCTATGGGGACCACCTTGTCGTGATGTGGCAAGACATTTTGTTCAGCGGTGGAACTTTGCTAAGGTTTGGTTTGTCTATTAGTATCCACTGTATGAGTTCCTCCTTTGAAGTCTATTTTTATTTGTTTTTCTCTATGTATTCTCAGAGAAATAAAGCTCCAAATGAGCAGACAATCCCTCTTCTTATGCCTCAGCATCACATGGTTATTCCACATATATGGGGAAAAGCAAAAAGGTAAATGTTGGAAATAATGTGCAAAATCAGGATCATGGAGAATTGAAAAGGCAGGATTCTTTTTCCTCCAGATCATCCTTTCAAGACATCCCTTTGCTTTTACCTCAAGAGACAGAGGAGCAAAGGATTTCAAATGGAGACCTTAAGCTGAATGGTCAGGATATTTCTCACAGTCATACTAGTCAACCAGGCAGGACCGGGCGATTCTCATTCCGTAAGGCCAAAGATGAAAGTTCCATGCCAGATATGCAGTTGAAAGGCTTTGTCGACGACCTAGATGTTACACATGGTCAAAGGAAAAAACCTATTGATATTATGGCTCAGCCTGCTGTCCAGAATCTGGAGAAGGAATGGTGGGAAACACAAGAACGCAGTGACCAAGTTGTTTCTGCAGATGAAGCTGGCCAAGTTGGTCCTTGCACACCATGTCAATGTCAGGTTTGTCATTTATGTAATTGCTTGGAATGTCCATAAGTACATTAATTATCAAGTTTGATCTAGTAGTTATTTGTTGTCTTATGGTCTGGGATCCACATCTCATATAGACAGATAACATAAGTCTTTCATTGTAATGGTCTGTTTTAAATAGCATTGAAGTAATCTCTATATAGTGTCTCCCATAAAAAACAATGCACAGTTGACAATCTTACAAAGCTAACTTGTGTGACATTGAATTTAACTGTTATCTTGTTTTTTGATTTGTAGATTATAAGGAGTGTTGGCCAGTGGTCTGCAGGAACAGGCCAAACAGAGGAGAGCATTCATAATGCTTATTTTTCAATTATTGAGAAAGCTGAGCACTTTGTTTATATTGAGGTGAGAAGATTACATCTTTGATGTATCAGAAGTCACACTTAGTTAATCTTAATACACACTTAGTTAATCTTAATACAAGTTTTAGGGTTAATATGTTAGAAATATATTTGGCATTCTATTAGTTCTAGATGTAACTGCAAATATCAGTAAGGTAGATTGACCTAATATGGCAGCTGTTGCATTCATCTTTTTACTGAATGTAGTAAGACAAACTTGCAAAAGAAAAATGTGCCTTGCTAGGACAAAAAGACTGAAGGTATGAAAAAGTATTCATGTTTTCATAGAATTTCTTTACCCCTTGTGGGAATCAGGATCAAGTGCTTTATACCACTTTTTGCGATCTGTCATATTATTTCTTTCTTCTAGCTATCATAAAATGATCGAACTGATTCTGTGGCATGTCAATGATCATTCTGACAGCTTTCTTCATTGACCTTGTGACAAATGTTGTCACAAGAACAAAATTATGTATGTTTAAATGATAGCATTCTGGAATTGGCTATTCTCATTTGGGTTTGGCTTTACTCCAACCTATTAAAAGTTTCAATTCATTCAAGCATGCACTTTGCGATTGATTAATTTAGACTGCTTATGCTCCAAGGACCATGTTGATGTGATGGAGGAGTGGTTGGTGAAACTTTGTTTAGTCAGAAATTAGGAACATTGGATGACATGTTGCACTCTTTATGAACTTTCAGTGTTCGTCGTGAAGTACCTCATTTTTCTGTACCTTGGAGAGTTCATTGATATAAGTATATATAATGTTTAGATTGATAATCCAATTCTCTCTTTGGACATGGTATCTTTTTAGGTTTCTTTGGATGCATATAAGCAACTAATTTTGGTGCTTCTGAGTACAGAAAAGTAATAGAAAATCAAACTGTGTCCTTTAGAATAAACTAATCGTAATTTTTGTTGGTGCATTTTCCCAGAACCAGTTTTTCATATCAGGCCTTTCCGGAGACGATATTATAAAGAATCGTGTTTTGGAAGCACTGTATCGGCGTATCATGCGGGCAGAAAAGGAAAGAAAATGCTTCAGGGTTATCGTTGTAATACCTTTACTGCCTGGGTTTCAGGTACCAATTCTTTTTCTTTTTCTGAAAGAAAGTGGATTACACCAATTTTGATAAATATAGGTGATATAATCAAAGAAGAGAGGTCCTTTTCAACAAACAAAGAAAAGTAAAATATTACCCCAAAACTAGCCCCGTATTCCACTCTTCAGTTACCAATCCTTTACACTTATTTATCTTTCAACAAGCTTGTTCCTTGTAACTTTTGCTACCACAGGGTGGATTGGATGATGGTGGTGCAGCATCGGTGAGAGCAATAATGCACTGGCAGTACCGGACTATTTGCAGAGGGCCAAATTCAATATTGCAGAACCTTTATGACATAATGGGTCCAAAAGCACATGATTATATATTTTTATGGCCTTCGAGCTTATGGTAGACTTTGTGACAATGGTCCTTTGGCAACCAATCAGGTGAAACATGTTGATTATTTGTATGTTTTTTGTTCATTTAATTCATGCTAATGCATCATCTTGAACTTAAGCATTCGTTTAGTTTTTCCCTTCCCACCTGATGTTTGTAAAGCCTTGGGTGAGCCATCGATTTGGCAGACAATCTCACGAACTTTCCCTATTCATAAGCTCAGGGAAGTGTAAATTTTGTATCATTTCAAACTACTGCTAAAATACAAGGCAGAGTCCAAAATAACCAGTTTTGCAGAAAGTATGAAGAACTGAAATCTATTTGTTTAGATTGTCAGACAATTAGAAGGTTTTTCAAAATATCTGCAACTGATTTGATTTGTAATGCATCCCAAAGATTTGAGTACTTGTTAAGCTGGCATGTGTTTTTTCCACGAGATGTCACCCAAACCTAGAGACATAGTAACAAGCTTCCTTTTGAGACAATGCTAAATCATAGCCCGCTGGGCAAAGTGGGTCACAGATTGCTGCTTGTTCTGCAAAAACAGTGACTTGCTAGGAAACATCTGAGATGATTTTTCTTAGAACTTGAACACTCTCTTAAAATGGCTTTAATTGTGGATGCCAATATGGTTTCCTGATATCTATCCTTGACAATGTAGTATGTCTATCCATATAAAGGTCTTAAAATATGATTATAGAGAGGATTGGTTTCTGCTTTACACACTACACTTGTAGGCATTTTCTACTGCAAACTTGTCTGATTATATAGTATTTTATTTGGTTCCCAGGTTTATGTTCACAGCAAGACAATGATAGTTGATGACCGTATCGCATTAATTGGATCTGCCAATATAAATGACCGGAGTTTACTAGGTTCAAGAGACTCTGAGGTAACCTTGTTATCAATTAGACTGCAATGCTTTCTGAGCATTTATGATGTTTCAGTGAACTTTAGGAGTCTGACACATGAAGGTGCATATCAGGATAAAATGTTGTACAGCAGGAAAGATTGATGATTAAATGAAGACCAAAAAACCTTTTTATAAACTAAAACATTGTTGGTTGGTTGAACAATCTTCTACTGTATAACAGATCATTGCTTAACCTGCTTGGATCAAACCTTTTGGAGGAGGGTCCAAAATATTTTTAACTTTACTTTTAGAAATGAATAGGACAGCATCCGTGGTCCCTTCCCCCCTTACCCTCTTATGTATACATATACCTACATTGAAGATGGATTTCCTATTACCAGCTAATAGGTAACTTGTATGTTTCTGCTGAAGACATTCCTTTTAAGCATTGTTGTTTTGCCTTTTTTGGAAGATTTGTTCTTAACTTTGCCTAGGAAAAAAGTCAAATCAGGTTCTGAAAATTCGACCCTTCCAACTGGCCCCAGCAGGTGTTGATTGCATTGATCCAATGAGGAAAAACCTTGAATAATGAATAACCTCTGATGCCCGAATATAATCAACCACTCTAACATACATAGAATGACAATTTGGCTTGAGCTTAAAAGTTTTATCATGCAAGGAAGGGAAAATCAGATCAGACTGGCTGTTCTGAATCTTCTGATTGAATTCTCCTTAAAATCATCTGTCCCAGACCCCCCAACCCCTGATTCTTACTGAAGGTCTGCTGCATCAGAATGGATTGGCTTGGACTAAGCTAGATTAGAGGATCCCACACTGGGACTTGGCCGATTTGGCCCCAAACCCAGCCTGGACCCACCCTCTTCCCACTCAACAAAATTTCACAACAGGAAAAAGAGGAACTAAGGAAGAAGAGAGGAAGAAGAATGAAAAAGTAACCTACCTGGTGTTTTGGCTGTCGGCATTGCACTCACAGCCTGCTGCCATTGCCATCATCGCAGGTCGCAGCACAGCCGAACGCTGCCTTAGGAGTAGCTACCTTTTGCCGTTGCCTCGTTATTTGGTTCCATCTGTGATAATGAAGGAAGGGCTCAAAAAAGGGAAAGTTGTGTGTAAATTTAACGGAACCCCTTAACATGTCTTAAACTACATAAAATCCTTTGTTAAAAAAAATCAAATTGTCCAAGTCACTTTCTAATCATGCTCAGATTGGCTGATCGGTTTTGGGTATCTGATCCAAACCCAATGCTGAGTTGGCCTTCCTTGCTACCATGGATAAGGGATTTTAGACGGGTTTGAAGTGTTTAAGGTGTTTCCTTCGGTTTTAGGTGAAAAAGGAATCTTTGTAGGCTGCCTGTTTCAGGCTTTGGCATATGTTGTCCATTTTAAGGTTTGGAATGGTGTACTATAGTTGAAAAGAAGAAAAGGATCTCAGTCATGTGTTTGCTACTTTGCTTGGTTTCACCTGATCCCGTTTTAGGGTTTGGAAGGACATACCCAAGGTCAAAAGAACCTCAGTTCTTTCAAACTTCAATTCTGTTTTAAGGTTTTGAACTTGGTTCAACACCATATTTGCCACAGTGCTGCTCATAGTTAGCCATCAGCTTTAAATCCTTATGGACAAGCTCTAATCACTAATACATATAGAAAATGGCATCCTCACATTAAAACCAAGCCATGTCAAAGGGCCTCAGCAGCAAATTTTATATGGCCTCAATAATGTCAAAGAAGGTGTAACACCCCTCTCAAGCCCGGTATGGTCACAGACTCACAGTGACCCACGTCGGATCGAGAGAGACGCAACAGTGGGTACATACCCAACGATAACTATAGGTTGAGAAATACACAAATAATTAACAACAATTGCAGCGAAAATAGAAATAATTGTCCAACTTGATTGACCAAATTCTACAATTTTTATAGAAACAAAAAGAAATAATATAGTCAGTCCCAATATAAAATATCAAATGTTTCAAAGTACATTTATTCTCTATATACTATGAAACTAATCTCTAAGCCTCAGACTAATACTACTTCTTACGCTCTGAGTCGGATCTCGCTACCTCAGCTCGGGATCCTCAGTCTCTCCTGAAACGTTAGCAAGTATGTAGGAAATAGACTCGGCAAGCAACTTAAAACAACAATCATTGACTTATCACACACATTCTAATCATGGTTACAATGACTTTATTCATGACTAATGATTAACATTCATAACACTAACATGTACTCATAATCAATATTGAAATCACTAAACATGAATAATCAATATTCACTATAACATGGGATCAACTAAAATGTAAGTCATTATCAAATCTTTAACAAGTCTTATGATGTCATTAATGTGCAATTCAATATACTAACTATTTCAATGATTACATTTATAGATAGCATTAACGAAGACAATGGCAATGGTAAAATCACTAACTATCATGAGTAAAATACCACTTATACTTACACTTTCTTGGGCACTTACACATTCGCTTTCACATTTGCTTGCACATTTACTTGTACATTCACATTAGTTTTATCACAAGTTAAGACAGCTCAAACCACCACTAGAAGGCCACATCATATACAACTCTATCACCTAGGCAAATAACGAAAAGTCTTGGTTATCTATGTAGAACGAGGGAAGTCCTTCCCACATTAACCAGTAGAACTTGTCCACCTTAACCATCATCATCATCAGAGCCTTATCCCATTATTTGGGGTCAGCTACATGAATTTTTTTACGCCAAAGATTTGTATCAAGTGTTGTACTTGTGTTTAAACTCAAGAAGTCCAAGTCCTTCCTAATACATCACATTATCTCATTTTAGGCCTTCCCTTGACTCTTTTACTAGCATCCATGTTGAACCCCCAAAAGTTGTGGTGGATATCTGCCAGAAGAGGAGTGGATAAGTCATTATATAGTGGTTCACCAAACTAGCTAGTTGAGGTCCAGTTCATAGTGGCCCAACAAGTTAGTTAAGTAGCCCACTTAAAAAGGTTGTTGGACCTTAAAAGGTAGTTGATAGCTACCAAAGAGGAGGTTGAATTCAGCAAACCAGTTAGGTAACTCATTTGAAAAGTTAAGTGAGCTATGGTTAAAGTAACCCCACGGTTACTTAAATGACAAGACAATCCAAGGATCTTCCTCCAAGTTAAATAAGGAAGGCTGGTCCTCAAGTGGCATCAAGCCCCCGAGTAAATCAAAGTTCAAGAAGGAACTTCTCTCCGTACAAAACATGGCACGGAAAAATCCGGCAGCACAAGGTCTACAAGACCAAGTACAAAGAACAAGTACAAGCGCAAGCTCGAGATGGAATTCTGAAGCTTTGCAGAGTTAGTCTTTCGCCGAACAGAACTCCGAGGAGGAACGAAATCTCCAGCACCTCCGACAATTTAACACATTTAAAATGGGGTGTGGGGGGGGTATTTATAGAAATTTCTTCCCCCACCCATCGAATAGGAGACCCCTAACCGATGGTGACATCATGGTGATGTCACCATCGATTAGGGGTGACATCATGGTGATGTCACCATCGGTTAAGGGGTTCTTCCCCCTAACCGATGGTGAATCACCATCGGTTAAGGGGACCCCTAACTGATGGTGACTCATCTGATGTCACCATCGGTTAAGGGGACTCCTCCCCTAACCGATGGTGATGTCACGATGACTCACCATCGGTTAGGGGACCCCTAACCGATGGTGACATCATCCTGAGTCACCATCGGTTAGGGATTCTCCCCCCTAACCGATGGTGAATCACCATCGGTTAGGGGATCCTTATCCATGCGATGTAAGGGGGGCCTTCCCCTAAAGGCCCCCTATTCCCCTGAAAGCAGAAAAAGGAGGCTTCCCCCCCCCCCCCATAAGTTCCTCGGCGGAGCCCTTGCACAGTGATCTCCCTGTGCTGTCCAAAAATTCCAGAAAATTGCAAGAAGCTTTTTTCCGTTTGAAACCTCTTCTCCCACTTGTTCTCCCATCTTCCCTCTATTTGTCGTGAAGGTATTGATACTTCCCTGGCTCGATGGAGAGGCGTGGAGTGACCTGATAACGCGAGAAGAATAAGGAGATTCCCTTATGCGGCATCGACATCTCCTTTACCTCCCTTTCATGCTGAGCTCGTCTCCGTGAAGAGCTCAAAAATCATATTGCGGTCCCTATTCCCACATTGAGCAAGACTCTGTGGGAATATCCTTCGGGGTTTAAATACTTTCCATATCGAGCAAGACTTTATGGATATACGGTATTTAAATACCCTTGTTTTTTGTGCTCTAAATGCCTCCATATTGAGCATGTGACGGCCCTCATTATACCGGTACGGTTATACCAACCCAGTCGTATAGCGAGAGTCCTCACAGTGGGATATTTACCCAAACGATACAACAGCTGAGATACACGCGAATATATAACAGAGTAGCGGAAGTAAAAGACAACTGTCTTCATTCATTCATCATCCACATTACATACCTGAAGTTTGAAATTTACAATAAGGAACTAAAAGTTCACATGATTTAGATTGCTGAAATTCAAATACATAATGCCCACACTTATACATCCCTTTCATGATATTTCTAATACAATGTCCAAATTACATACTATGGAATGCACAAGTCACAAAACTCCAAAGACTAGCTAATCTCCGCGTTCGGAGTTCGTCTCCACTGTCTCCTCCAAAGGTGCCACGTCACCAACTACACCTGTACGCCGAAGCAAGGAGTGAGTCCAAAGACTCAGCAAGAGACACTACCCATAACATACACGCATAAATCTTAGTGGTTTCTACATGCACATTTACAATTTGCAACACATGGCATGCTAGTCAAATTTTAAAGTTTCAACCTATCATGAACATTTTACAAATTTATACATGGATCATGCTTTCAGATTTCTAAGAATAAAACCTTACCTATCACATGCTCTCTTTTCAGTTTACTCATGAAATTTGTCTTTAAAGGACCAAGACATGAGAGTAACCAACATGAACATTGTGCACATGTGAAAGGAAACACGACTAGCATGGACCTTACATGTTTTAAACACATACATAACGTTTTCACATGCTTTAAGTTGCTGATTTCACATGGTTTCATGGCTGAACCTATACATGAGAGCTACAATATTGCGTAAAACATATCATGTGAACAAACAATCATGCTATCTGTACCCGTTTTTACCAATCATCTCTAACATGGATTCTAGACATTTTTGCACATACAAGCATGATGATAACAACATAAGATTTCTGATTTCACATGGTTTCAGATTTGTCTCACATGGTTTTCAATATCATATCCTCACATTTAGAATTTCACATTTCCTTTACACAAGTTTCTTCTTTCCACATGGTTACACTTACACATACACATTCACATTGTCCACTTACGCATTTACACATAAACACATACACATTACACATTACACATTACACATTTTAGGTGCCGTGACACATAGTCCAAACCACCAAAGAAGGACACATACATCACTTTACATTTAGACGCCATCTAGGCAATTCAATGGCGACTCTTGGACTGCGCAGACCGGGAGAACACGTCTCCACCCTAACCAGTGTACTTGTCCACCTCCAGGATTTCCCCCTAATGCCCTTAGGTCACTTACAAACTGAACTTTCTCAGGGGGACTTTTCCCTGATACAGCTCCTCTGCCCTCTCGGAAGCAGTATCACATTGGCACAGTTCACATTTCCACATTTACCGTTTTACACATGGTTTTACACTTCACACTTTTCATCACATTCACTTTCTCACTCACATGAATATCTCTGTTTTCCTAACATGGTACTACAGAATTTCAGAGTTTAACACAGGAATTTTCACTAATCAAGTTGGGTCTTAGACACAACTAACCACATTACGATAATATACGTAGATTATCACATTTCACATGAAAATACATAACTTCTTATTGACTGGTCCAAATGACCTGAAATTTTAACCACATGCTGTTTTCGGGTTCAAGATCATACACTCAAAATTCAGATTTTTCTGAGCTAAATAGAATTCACAGAAATAAACACCTATTTAGCATACTATTCACAACTTAAGTTAACATGAGTTTAACACATTTTGCGAATTGCCACTTACTGTTTTAAACAGAGGCTACTGATATATGCATGATTTGAGAATACAAAATTACCCTAAATCATACATCTATAGATCAATCACCACAAACCATTTTTGCATGTCTTTCTATTTATCGAACCGAATTCATTTGCAACTCATGCAAGCATGGATCAATTTACCAAAATGGGCATACATCTACTGATCTACTAATTCATGAACTGACAAAAACCAAGGCATTCAGTCTAATCCTACTCATGAAACATAAATTTAACAAGATCATTAACAAGTCATGCCCAATTCATGGGATACAATATTTCCTACATTCACCATCACACACCACATTCATCCACACATCACAATTGACTATATACATAGAGTATAGGATTACCATATATCCTCATCACGGAAACCATACCGAAATTATGTAAAGGAAGGGTAGAACAGTTCACTGTTCTGTCCAGAGGAACTTGGCGGCGGTCTCTGGCCGCTGACTCAAAGTCAGCGGCATGGCCGATGGACGCCAAGCATGATATGGGCGTCCACGGACCTTGCCGTCAAAACAGGTCTGTGCAGAAACACAGACCCGACCTCTCAAGATTTGGTGAATGGGAGGGTTTAGGACTCGAGGAGAAATCCATAAATAGCAAACCGACCTAGACTCATACGGGACATCATGGATAGGTCACTTGCCTCTAAAAATTCCTCCAATGGTTTAAATGCTCGGAGAAGCTCTCCTTGGGCAGTCCCAAGAAGTGCAGAAAGTCCTCCAGAATCTCCTTCCTCCGGGCTCTTGGATGATCTCCACAGCAAGCCGGGGTCGGGGAAGCCTCCTCTCGATCCAGCAACCTCCTTGAAGCAGCAAATCTCTGAACTATCTTCAGGTTGAGAGATTCTAGGGTTCCAAAGTGGGTTTTCTCTCAGTTTCCCTCTAGGGTTTTTCTCTTTCTTTTTCTCCTCTTGCAAGGTGAAGGGGGAAGTGGGGAGAGGCCATTTCGGGTTCAGACATAAGGGAGAGTCTCTCTCCCACTCACCATGCTGATTTGACAGCCTTCAGAGCCGTTGGGACAGTCCCCCAATGGTTGGCTTACCTTGTTTCAGAAGCTTGCAGCTCTGCTGCGCATGCAGGCCAGAGAGGTTGGCGTCCAATCGCTGGACGCCAGGTTAGTGTCGGCGTCCATGTCTGGACGCTGACATCACCTAAACGGCCATGGGTTGACGCCAATAGGGCCTTCGGCCAGAACTCTAAATCATGCAGAAAACCATGCATACCATGCGTATATACATGCAATATGTATAGGTATTATATCCATACTATCACCATGCAATACATACATTATTTATATTTAATATGAACATATGCACACGTACTCGTACTACTTAATACGTACGTAAATATTTACATTCATACACAAGCACAAATATACACACACAATTACGAATAATGCGACGGAAATTCGAGGGTCTTACACCCTCTCCCCCTTAAAGAAACTTCGTCCTCGAAGTTAGAACGACACTACTCAAACAAAAGGGGATATTTCTTCTTCATCGCATCCTCAAGCTCCCACGTAGCCTCCTCACGTGAGAAGTTCCGCCATAGAACTTTCACCGACGCAATACTCTTGTTCCGGAGATGCTGAACCTTCCGGTCAAGAATGGCTACTGGTTGCTCGACATACGAAAGATCTGGCTGGATCTCCACTGGCTCATGACTAATCACATGAGACGGATCTCGGACATACTTCCTGAGCATAGATACGTGGAATACCGGGTGAACGCTAGCCAAAGCTGGGGGTAATGCTAGCTCGTACGCCACGCTGCCCAAACGTCTGAGAATCTCATATGGGCCAATGAATCTAGGGCTTAGCTTGCTATGCCTGCCAAATCTGACAACACCTCGAGTAGGCGATATCTTCAAGAAGACATGATCGCCAACCTCGAACTCCAAATCCTTTCTCCTGTTGTCGGCATAACTCTTCTGCCTATCCTGTGCCGCAACAAGCCTTTTCCTGATAAGCTGGATCTTATCCGAAGTTTCCTGAACTAACTCCGGTCCGATCAACTGCCTATCACCAGTCTCCTCCCAACATAAAGGAGATCTGCAGGGCCTACTATACAACGCCTCGAATGGAGCCATACCAATACTAGCATGAAAGCTGTTGTTGTATGCGAACTCCACAAGAGGTAAATGACGCTCCCAATCATCCTTCCAATCCAGAACACACGCTCTCAACATATCCTCGAGCGTCTGGATAGTCCTCTCGGACTGTCCATCGGTCTGGGGATGAAACGCCGAACTGAGCTTCAGCTCCGAACCTAACGCATCCTGAAGACCCTTCCACAATCTCGAAGTAAATCTCGGATCTCGATCCGAAATGATCGACTTCGGCACACCATGCAATCTAATGACACTACTAACATACAATCTAGCTAAACTCTCTACTGACTGCTTCTTCTTCATGGCAAGAAATGAGCAGTCTTCGAGAATCTATCTACAACTACCCAAATCGAGTCATTGCCCTTCTAGATCGAGGCAAACCCGATACGAAGTCCATAGTGACAGCTTCCCACTTCCATACGGGATATCCATCCTCTGCATAAGGCCGGATGGTCGCTGCCGCTCGGCTTTCACTTGCTGACATACTAGACATCTAGACACATAATCCGCAACATCCTTCTTCATGCCGGACCACCAAAATGATCTCTTCAGGTCTTGATACATCTTAGTGTTACCCGGATGAATAGAGAATCGCGATCTATGAGCCTCCGCTAACACATGCTCACGGACATCTACTACATCAGGGACACAAACACGGTGCTGAAATCTAATCACACCGTCCTCATCACGAGCAATGCCCGCCTTACCCACTAACTCTAACAATCTAGGGTCGGCTTTTGCTGCTCAATCACTCATCCAAGACTGAGGATCTAAGGGATAGCTGAGCTACAAAAGCCTGACACAGCGATGGCTCTAACTCGGTCATAGAGCACGCTGCATCCTCCAACATCTTCCAATCCTGCTGGAGCGAAGACCTCTTCCTACTAAGAGCATCCGCTACGACATTCGCCTTTCCAGGATGATACTGAAGGTCGAAGTCGTAGTCCTTCAAGAACTCAATCCATCTCCTCTGCCTCAGGTTTAATTCCTTTTGGGAGAAAAGATACTTCAAGCTCTTGTGGTCGGTAAACACCTCAAATCTGACACCATAAAGATAGTGCCTCCAGATCTTTAGTGTATGAACCACTGCTGCGAGCTCCAAATCATGAGTCGGATAGTTCCTCTCATGCTCCTTCAACTGACGAGAAGCATAAGCTAATACCCTCTCTTGCTGCATGAGCACACAACCCAACCGATCTGAGATGCATCCGTATAAATGGCAAAGCCCTCTAGACCACTAGGCAATACCAATACTGGAGCAGAAGTAAGT
Organism: Colocasia esculenta; assembly: GCA_014218235.1. Lineage (NCBI taxonomy): Eukaryota > Viridiplantae > Streptophyta > Magnoliopsida > Alismatales > Araceae > Colocasia > Colocasia esculenta. The sequence continues at coordinate 141,704,573 of CM024757.1, forward strand.
TTAGTCTTCAATAGCTGAAAGCTACGCTCACATGCCTCAGACCATACGAACTTCTCACCTTTCCGGTCAGCTTTGTCAAGGGGCGGCGATGGATGAGAAACCCTCAATGAATCGCCGATAGTAACCAGCTAACCCAAAAAACTACGAATCTCTGAAGGGGTCCTGGGAACATCCCAATCCATAACTGCCTGGACCTTTGCTGGATCAACAGCTACACCAGTGCCGGAGATAACATGCCCAAGAAAGTGAACCTCGCGCAACCAGAACTCGCACTTGCTGAACTTCGCATACAGCTTGTGCTCACGAAGGACCTCTAACACTAACCTCAGATGCTGACGGTGCGTGGCCTCATTCGGAGAATAGACCACACGTCATCAATAAACACTACGACAAAACTATCTAAATACGGACTAAACACCCGGTTCATGAGATCCATGAACGCTGCAGGGGCGTTGGTCAATCCGAAAGGAAGGACCAAGAACTCATAATGTCCATAACGGGTTCTAAATGCCGTCTTGGACACATCCTCACTCCGAATCCTCAACTGATGATAACCAGATCGCAAGTCAATCTTGGAAAAGACGATGCCTCTCGCAACTGGTCAAACAAATCATCAATGCGAGGTAAGGGATACTGTTCTTCACAGTCACTTGGTTCAACTTCCTATAATCAATGCACAACCTAAGTGACCCGTCTTTCTTCTTGACGAATAATACAGGTGCGCCCCAAGGGGAAACACTGGGGCGAATGAATCCCTTATCAAGCAATTCTTGCAATTGCTTCCTCAACTCGGCTAACTCCGCAGGTGCCATCCGATATGGAGCTTTCGAGATAGGAGAGGTGCCCGGAAGCAACTCTATGGTAAACTCTATCTCTCTATCCGGTGGCAATCCAGACAAGTCATCAGGAAAGACATCTGGAAAATCCTGCACTACCTTAATCTCCGCAAGAGTAGGTGACTCATCAGCCTCTGGTACTAATACCACGCTGGCAAGAAAAGCGTCACAACCCTTGTTCACCATGCGCATCGCCTTCATGGCAGAGATGACCATCTTTCCCGCCCAGTTTCTTGGCAAGGGTGAGAGAACTCGTCCTCACCAGGAATGCGGAAAACAATCTTCTTCCGACGACAATCCACTAACGCATAGTGCTCCTCTAGCCAATCCAGACCAAGAATAGCATCAAAGTCCTTCATCTTTAGCAAGAAGAAACACCCATCTAGGATTCTATCCTCAATGCACACAGGTAACGACGGAATGCACTTCCTAGTCGATACCGTACCCGCAGGGGTGTGCACAGACAAAGGGACCTCTAACTCCTCAGACTCTATGCCTGACTCTAGGGCTAACTGCCTAGCGAACCGCTCGGAAATGAACGAGTCAGTAGCACCCGTATCAAATAAAACCCGAGCGTGCACACCGAAAAGCAAAACTGTACCTTCGGTGACATGCTCCGCCTGCTTGGCGTCCTCGCGAGCTAAAGCAAACACTCGAGCTGGGGCTCGAGGCCTTCCTGGTCTTCCTGTAGCTGGCGCGGCTGCTGCTACTGCTGGGGCTGGCGCTCCACGCTGAACTCCCTGCTGAAGTCTTGGGCAATCCCTTGATTTTGTGGTCGCTGCTCCCGCACTTCAAGCATCTACCCGCTACCAACCAACACTCGGAACCTCCGTGTGTCTTCCCGCAATGGGGACACTCTTTCTTCACACCAGGGGAACGTACAGAAGGTACCTGAGAGTTGCTGACTGTCACGGATCGTTGCGGTGTCTGGTACACCATTTTCTTCTTATCCTGTCGCTGGAATGTCGCTGCCGGCCTCTTCTGCGAAGCCTTCTTCTCCTCTAGATATTGCCCCATTTCTCCCTCCTGCCTACAAGCAGCGCTGAGGCCTCGTCTAGCGTGCGGTGGTCAAACGCCACGAGTCTCGTCCTCAGTGATGGCTTGAGTCCCATCACAAACTTCTTCGTCTTCCTGCGCTCATCCTCTACGATATGCGGTGCATACTTAGAAAGTTCAGAAAACCTTGCCTCGTATTCCAGACAGTCATGGAGCCTTGTGTCAGGGAGAGAAATTCCTGCTCCATCTTGTCCTGGATATGCTCTGGGATGAACTTGGCTCGGAAGAGCCTCACGAACGCGTCCCACGCTACGTCTACTGCTTCGTCCTCAAAGCGTGTACATAGTAGGGAGGACCACCATACATCGGCTCTCTTCTGCAATGCACCGTTCATAAGCTCCAACTAACAAATTCTAACTTGACAAACAACATACAAGCATAAACTAAACATACCTGTAGCATGTAGGTGGCTAATGTCACCTTATCCTCATCGGGGCACCTGATGGCTCGGAAGATTTTCTCTGTCTCCCTTAACCAGCTTTCTGCCATTAATGGATCACTCTCCCCCTTAAAAGATGGTGGGGTCATCCTCTTGAATCGCTCCATGATGGGAGGTCCACCATGGTCCTGAGCTGATGCCTGAGCCTGCTACATTAAACAATAAACAATATACAATAAACACAATATCATGCATCTTAAACAGCAACTACTTAGCTGTTTCAGTATTCTACCTGGGCCTCCAACTGTGCCTGGAGTGTTGCCTGGGTATGAGCCTGCGTCTGCATGGCTTGTACCAGACCTTGCATGAATACTCCGTAGTCCACAGGCGGCGGTGGGGGAAGTACAGGGCCTCGCGGTGCTGGGGCCTGTTGCTCCGCCTGCTCATCACGTCTCTGCTCGTCGTCGCGAGCTGGCACACCTCCACGTCGTTGTTGAATGGTAAAAGTGTGACACGTTTACATCAGCGGAAATTATAGAATCCATCAGATAATGGTCCGGCGACTTGGCTAGTTGAAGCCTATTTTTGGCGGACAATGGTTCAAGTCATGGATGGATGAAGGGTCGTTGAGCCATGAAGATTAAATGCCGGCTATCAACGGGCCTGATTCCAATATATTATCAACAGCCTATTTAGAGGCCAAATAAGTGTGATTTAAAATGACCCCAAGGTTATTTAAGTTACAAACTTATTCGTGGGATTCATCCCCAAAGTTCGGCAGGGGAGTTCCGGCCCTTAAAATGGCGCCCGGATTCCCGATTAAATTGAAAGTACAAGGAGAACATGTCTCTGTCAAGTACAAAGCACGGAAAAATCCGGCAGCACAAGGTCTTAGGACCAAGTATAAAGCACAAGTACAAAGAACAAGCTCGAGGAAGGACTCCAAAGCTTTGCGCAGCAGTCTTCTATTGGGCGAAACTCCAAGGAGACGGAGCAGGATTCCAGCAGCACCTCCGGCGTCAACACTTCAGAAATGGGGGTGTGGGGGGGTATTTATAGAAGATTTCCCCCCCCCCCCCCTACATCAGTTAGGCAGCCCCTAACCGATGGTGACCTCAACATGAGGTCACCATCGGTTAAGGGGCTAACCGATGGTGACCTAAGCATGAGGTCACCATCGGTTAACCCCCTAACCGATGGTGACCTCATGATGAGGTCACCATCGGTTAAGGGGGGATCTCCCCTAACCGATGGTGACCTCATCATGAGGTCACCATCGGTTGGGCTCTCTCCTCTCTCCCACGCAATGTAAAGGGGCCAAAACCCCTATAAATACCCCCCCTATTCCATAAGGAAAGGGGGTCTTCCATTTGCCCCGGCGAAGCCCTGTTGGAAAAATCCCAGAAAAATAGAAAAGAGCATTTGCTCATTCCCTCTCTCATTCTCTAATCCCCTTGCTTGGTGTGCGAAGGTATAAATCCCCTTCTTTAGCCCGATAGGCCAGGCGCGGAAAGGAGAGTTATCGGCGTAATCGTCATCGACATTCCTTCTTAATCCCCATCCCCCACATCGAGCAAGTCTCTGTGGGGTGATATTCCCGGGGTTTAAATACCGTTCATATCGAGCAAGTCTCTATGGACACATGGTATTTAAATACCCATGTTCTCCCCGCCCATCGAGCAAGTCTCTGGGATGGTGGATCTTGTGCTTATATGTATATGTTTTCTTGAGGAGACTCTGTCCAAGCGGAGGTTCTGCCTAAGGACATATTCGTATATTCACAAATTTGTGTTCTTATATATATGTTTCTTAAGACGAAACTCTGCCCAAGTGGAGGTTCCGTCCAAGAACACATATATAAGATCGCAAATTTGTAATTATACAAATATGTTCCTTAAGGAGAATCTCGCCCAGGCAAAATCTCTCTTAGGGGACGTATCCATATAAATACAAATTCGTGTTATATGTATATGTTTATTAGAGGAAACTCTGCCCAAGCGGAGGTTCTGTCCAAGAACATATTCGTATATTCACAAATTTATGTTCTTATGTATATGTTCCTTAAGGGGAAACTCTGCCCAAATGGAGACTCCCCTAAGAGCATATCCATAAAATCACAAATTTGTGCCTATACGCATATGTCTTTTAGGAGGAATCCTGCCCGAACAAGAGTTCCCTCTAAGTTCATATCCGTATAATCACAAATTTCATGTTTATATAAATGTATTTCTTAGTGGAATCTCTGCCCAAATAGAGGCTCTGCCCGAGAACATATCTATATAATCACAAATATGCCCCATTGTGTATATGTTTCTCAAAAGGGAATCTCGTTCATACGGGGGCACCTTCCTATCGGATACTCTGCTTAAATAGAGATACCGTTTGAGAATATATTCACAAAGTGCAAATTTGTGTTTATACACATATATCTCTTTAAGGCAAGATCCCTCCGGGCAAAGTTTCTCCCGAGAATACATGGACATAAACATACGCCCATATAAATACACCACTATAAGGACACCCTGCCTAAGCAGGGACTCGCCAAGACATACTCATATATTCAAAAAAAAAGGAAGGATTGTGATAATATACACACATCCAAAGAAAAAAAGAAAATAAGATAAGAACTGTGCTCAGATACTCTAAATGGGAACACATATGCACTTCCACGAGAACCATACCCGTGGAAATGGACTTTGGACAGTAATCACAATGGGACAAGGACTTCCATGGAGATACATCCATATGCTCTCCGGAAATTGTACCCGCACAAGTGCGAAATGAGGAGAAAAGAAACTCTACCTCAAACTTGGACTTTGCTCAAAAATGGCATTGTGAAAGAACCTCGTATAAAAATTTGCACAGTCATCCTTCTAATACGGAAGTGTCGCTCTGGGTTATAATACCCCCAAGTTCAGAACCAAAATCCACAGGTATATACCCGTTCATAATAATAATCCTCATGTTTTCCCAAATAAAATGTCTAATCAACCATTTTGCAAAAAGAAGAAAAGACCTCAAATAGGTCCACGGGTATATACCCGTTCCCCTTTTCAAAAAAAAAATCGAACTTTGGACTCCAAAAGGGCAGTCATTTCAAAAAAATGGAATATCCAAAGCAAAAGCATTTCAAAATAATCAAAAGAAAGGAAAAACATGTCATGACCAGGATTTTCTAAAAAAAGCATGTATATTTTTCTCGTCCTTTACTATGAATGGTATTCGGGTTAGAAATGGTATTAAATAATACCAAGAGTTTTAACTCGATGTAAATGTAACATCGATTCCGGTCGATGGAGACAGAGGTCCAGCACATGCTACCCTAATCACCTGATGAGAATAGACATGGGACTCAAGAAGTTCAGATAAAAAACGGCGCACCCGTCCGTTCGCGGACACACCCGTCCGTTCGCGGACACACCACCTGTCCGTTTCACGGACACCAAAATTCCTTTTCCGCATTGCGCGGACCTTTTCTTCTGTCTGCTAGACAGGCTGGCACGCCCCGCAAATACAAAAGAATACAAAGCATGTGGAATGAATGAATACCATGAACTCCCAAAATAAAATGAAACGAATCGGATAAAAACCGAGTGAGAAAAATCCCCGTGTCAACAGCTGGCACGCCCGGTGGGACCTCTTCTCACCATTCATAGTAACAAAGGATGAGACTTACATACTCTTTATGAAAATCCTGATACTGATATCTTCTTTTTGAAGGTACGCGAAGAAAAGACAAATCATAAGCTGTTGAAGATGGCCGTCACTTATGGACCGCTCGTCGTCAACAACCATGCCAGGTTCGGCTGCCTGGCGACTCCGATCATATTCGGAGATTTCCCTACAGTCGTCGGATCCTCTTTCTTTCTGGAGTGGTTCCAGCCCATCAAGAGGAGGAAGCTGCTCAAATATCTTCCTCCCACAAATCAACAAAGAAGAATTCTAACAACAGCGGACGTGTCAAAGCTTGTTCCGCTACTGACAATAAGGGCACCCAAATGTCCGTGAAGAATGGTGCTGTCAAAGGGGGCAAACCCCATTCAACTCAAGTTTGGACCTATTCGGTCCATATGATCTCTTCAGCCATTGTGGCTCCGTTTCCTCACAGCGGGGGCAATATAAATGCCACAAGAACCGAAGGCCGCCCGCGGCCATCTCCAGATCCGGTAAGTCCGTCATGATTGGAAATGTGCGAGTGCGCCTTGATGGTACTTCACCTACCACTCCTCGTGATAGGTATGTTCCAAATATTCCAACCTCGAACCGCTTCTCAGCTGTACGGTGGTTCCGGGGGAAGTATGAAGATTCCATGGTGAAAGCCGGTGTCAAGCAAAAGACACGGCGTTTTACCAAGTTGAAACAAATCTGGGTTCCAAAAAGGAAGGTCCAGAAGTTCAAGAAAGATCGAGTAGATGCATCAAAGGTGATTCAAAGAAAAAGCAACACCGAAGATGCTTCTCTTCAATATGCTAGATCTGAACATCCCAGAGGATCGAAAAGAAAAGGATATATAGAAAATCAAACTACAATCCTCAAGGCCGGAGAATACCCGGGTAGTCAAAGAAATTCCAACTCAACAATCAAATCCTCGAGTATCGGTCTTCGACCGTATATCGTGGATTCCAGAATTTGAAGAAGCAATCACCTCAACTTTTCAGATACAAGCCTCAGAGACTGAATGGGTCACTGTTGGCCCTCGAAAGTCAAGAAATTCTAGGAGACCCGGCAAATCTATCGTCAAAGGTCATTCTAGCAGAAAAAATATTCCTGAACCATCTTCAGAGCAAGAAGTGATGAATTCACTAGAAGCTTGCAAGTGAAAAATAGAGAGAAAAACAGAAAAAGAAATGAAAAGAGAAAAATGAAAAAACAAATGGAGGATGCTATGGCAGCAGAAGCTCCTCAGCAGCTGACGGCTGTCCAAAGACTCCAGTTGTTGATTAATGAACTGGAAGAATATGAAATCTCCGAGCCCTCTGATAAACCAACGCTCGACCAATATATCCCTTGGGAAGAGATCGAGCGAAAGAGGCGGCTGCGGAATTGGTTATCGCAAGTTCAACATGAAGCACTCCGAGAGGGTGACCTCCCTCCTTCGCCGAATCTGAGTCTCTTCAATGGAGATGAAGAAATCACCATGGAACAGTTGGACTCTATGTTCAGCTCTTTCCATTGCTACATGGTGTTCATTCCTCCTCCAAAGGAATTACAAACTCCCACAAGCAATATCACTGCACAAGCGGGAGATAAACCAACGACGCTTGTATACCAGCGTCGACCTCCAGGTAGTTCAAGTCGTCATCCTAAGAAGGGTCGTGGCAGGCATCAAAAGGCGGCATCTTCCACTACCAAGCAGCCAGATAAGATCATACTCTTTCATGGCGAAGAAGTAAAGCCTCTGCCCGAACCTCAAATCCGGGCGGATTCCTATATATTTGATCCTTCAGATGAAGAAGGGGGACTGCCCGACAAGGCTTCCCAGTCTGAAGATAAAAACTCAAGTCCATATGCTTCATCAAATGAGCCAGACAATGTTCCTCCTCTTCCCAATGAGAAGCTATTGGCTCCTATCTCTCAAAAGAAGCCCGTCAAATCAAAAGAGCTTTCTGGGTCCTCATCAAGGGAATTCTCCCACTTGAACCAGATACGCTCTGAGGTTGACGACAGAATTCTTCAGCAATTACAGTCACTTCCCGTCAACATCACTGTCTGGGAAGCGATTGCCTGGAGCAAAGACTTGAGAGAAACTCTCGTCAAGATACTCCAAGAACCAGAAACTTATGAAGCCCATATGGCGGATTTTCGGGCTCAAGCATGTGAAGCACTGGCGGCAAATGTCACCTTCACTGATGAAGATCTGCTATTATCTTCCCCATATCATAATCGCCCCTTATATATGAAGGGAAAGATCAACAACATGCAATTAAATCGGATCTTGATTGATCCAGGGGCATCCATCAATCTAATGCCCTTCAAGACCTTTCAATCTCTATATCTTATGCCCTATATGCAAAGGGTCAAGGATGTGAAGATCACAGGATTCAATCAGAATTCGGAAAAAGCCATCGGAAAGGTCACTGTCAATTTGACTCTGGGGGATTTTGCCACCAGGGTGACCTTCTTCATTATTGATGCCAATACATCATATAGAGTCTTGCTTGGGAGACCCTGGCTGCATGAAAACTGGGTCATTCCATCAACTCTCCATCAATGCATTAAATATGCAAAAGAAGGGAAGCAGCACACAGTCTTTGCTGATCAAGCCCCGTTTCGGGAAGATGAATGCAACCTGACTGATGCCCCTTTATATCTTGGAGGACCAAATCTTCAACCCTCCTCCCTCTCCAAAGGGAAGAGTAAGCAAATTGAGTCCTCAAATGAAGACAATGAAACTGGCAAGCTTTTTGTGGTAAACAAAGGCTTTGCCAAATTACCTGCAAACACTTCTCAAAGCAAAGCAACCCGCCCAGAACGGCGGAGCATCAGTTATGAAGCTGATCACATAAGCCAAGTCATCAATGGGAGCATTCCTTTGCCATCCAACTGCATGCAAATCTGTTCTCCAAAGCAAGAACAAAGTGTTCGACGATTAAAAACTTTCGTCGTCACTTATCAAAGAAAAGAAAGAAAGAATGCAAGAAAGGTGATAAAGCCAATCCTCTTCTACAAAGGGGAATTGATCCTTCAAACCTATACAGGGGATGATTTTGGTTGGGAAGACAGGTCCAATAACCAACTGGAATCAATACAAGAAATGGCTGATATGCCAGAAAAGATTAAGGAGATGTGCAAAAAGCAGAAAATCCCTCAGGTGCAAGATGTTTCCCGAAGAAATTTCTTCAAGCAACTATGGGAACCTTCTCAAGCCCGGGGACAACCTCCATTCTCTGGAAGAGATACCAGAGGATTAGGTTATGATACCAAATCCTCCTATACAGTTAATGTTGTTGGATCATCATCAGAGGTCTGCAGCGCAAAGAATAATCAGGAGTGTCCCAACTCCAACTCTCAAGATATTACTTCAGCTCTATCAAATGAATTATCAAATGAAGAGCTACCAGAAGAATTCTGCAAGCAATCTTCATCCACAAATTCTGAAGATAGCAATCTCTATGAAGTCTACGTCACCAACTCCGATGACGAAGAGGATTTCATAGACCTGCAGCCAGCTCCCCAAGAAATGGAGGATGGTGGACAGGCCACTATTGATGAATTAATTGAACTCAATCTCGGGAGTCAACAAGATCCCCGACCAATCTTTATCAGTGCCCTTCTCGATGAACAAGAGAGGCAATCTTATCAAATCCTTCTACTGGAATTCCAAGACTGTTTTGCTTGGAATTATAAAGAAATGCCGGGACTGGAGCCATCAGTTGCTGAGCATGAATTATCCATACTGCACACGGCCAAGCCTGTCAAACAAGCTCAAAGGCGTATGAGGCATGAGCTAGAATTGAAAGTAAATACTGAAGTCGACAAGCTTTCTGAAGTAGACTTCATCGAGCCATGCATATATCCAATATGGCTCGCCAATATTGTTCCTGTGAAGAAAAAGAATGGTCAAATCCGGATATGCATCGACTACAGGGACTTAAATAAGCATGTCCCAAGGATGATTTCCCAGTTCCAATCACTGAAACATGGTGGATATGACCACCGGCTATGAAGCCTTGTCTTTCATGGACGGGTCTTCCGGCTACAATCAAGTCCGGATGGCAATCAAAGATAAAGATCATACTGCATTCAGATCACCCAAAGGTATCTTCAACTACAAAAGGATGCCCTTTGGCCTGAAGAATGCAGGAGCTACATATCAAAGAGCCATGACCAAGATATTCAATGAAATGATTCATGATGTGGTTGAATGTTATGTCGATGACTTAGTCGTCAAAACTAAAACACGGGAGGATCATCTATATGATCTTCGCCGTGTTTTTGAAAGGCTTCGTCAATTCAAACTCAAGATGAACCCTATGAAATGTGCATTTGGGGTTTCAAGTGGCAAGTTCCTGGGCTTCATCGTCAAATATCGGGGAATAGAAATAGACCCTGACAAAATCAAGGCAATCCAGCAACTGCCTTCTCCTCAAAATTTGACAGAGCTAAGGTCACTCCAAGGGAGATTAGCCTATATCAGGCGATTCATATCCAATCTCTCAGGAAGATGCATGCCGTTCGGCAAACTAATGAAGAAGAATGCTCCCTTCATCTGGGACCAAGGATGTCAGGATGCTTTTCAACAAATTAAAGAGTATCTTCTCACTCCTCCGGTCCTAGGGGCGCCAGTTATTGGAAAGCCTCTTATACTCTATATTGCAGCTATGGATGCTTCTTTGGGAGCCCTATTGGCACAAACAAATGAAGAAGATAAAGAGCAAGCTTTATATTATCTTAGCAGAAAGCTAATCGGTCCGGAGCTCCGATATGCTCCAATGGAAAAAGTATGCCTAGCACTGGTATTTGCTGCAAAGAAATTGAGGCATTATCTGCTGGCTCATGAAATTAAACTCATCTCCAAGTATGATCCAATCAAATATCTGCTGAGGCAACCCATATTGTCAGGAAGACTCGCGAAATGGGCTCTGCTCCTCATGGAATTTGATATCACATACATCCCACAAAGGGCAATCAAAGGGCAAGGCTTGGCCGAATTTTTAGCCGCACATCCAGTGCCGGAAGATTCCCCTTTATCTATAAATCTCCCAGAAGAGGAAACTCTTTCTCCTGCAAATGAAAATTCAACTCTCGGAGAGGTTGCCACAATTGAGCTACCCTCTTGGGAATTATATTTCGATGGAGCTTCCCGAACTCTCCATTATACTGATGGTTCCACCACCGTCTCTACTGGAGCAGGGATCGTCTTAGTCACTCCATATGGAGGGATCTTGTATAATTCCTGTGCTCTTATGAAGCCACTCACAAATAATGAAGCTGAATATGAAGCTCTGATTATTGGGCTCCGGTTGGCTCTCGAAATGGGAATCAAAGGCATACAAGTTTATGGTGACTCACAGCTGGTCATCCGACAAATATTGGGCCAGTATGAAGTCCGTAAACCACAATTGCTTCCATACTATGCTATGGTCATGAAGCTCAAAGAAAAATTCAACTTCTTTGACATATCTCATGTGCCGAGAAGTGAAAATTCTCAGGCTGATGCCTTAGCCAAATTGGCCTCTGCTATAAAATTGCCTCCTGAAGGGGAATTGGACATAAGTGTCCGTCACAGAAGGCTCATGCCCAATATCCTTGACACTGAGTCTAATACCACAATTGAGGAAATATGTAATACAGAGCTAGATACAACAAATGAATCTGAAGATTGGCGCGAGCCGATTATCAAAATCAAGGGGGGTTGGCTGCCTTCTGATCGAGCACAAAGAATTCAGCTCTTACGCAGGGCTACATCGTATCAAATAATAGCAGATCAACTATATAAGCTGGTCCATGAAAAGAAAGGACCAGTCCTCCTCAGATGCTTATCCCCCAAAGAAGCCAGAATCATCATGAAAGAAATTCACTCCGGGCTGTGTGGTGCACACCAAGCAGGAGAAAAGATGAAAATCAATATCAAGCTAAAAGGCTTCTACTGGCCTACCATGTACGCAGATTGCATCCAATATGCCCCTACATGTCATCAATGTCAAGCATTTGGCCCTATACCGAGGAAATCACCAAATATATTACATCCCACTGTGCCAACATGGCCATTTGCCGAATGGGGTATGGATATTGTGGGACCATTCCCACCCTCATCTCAAGGCCACAAGTTCATACTGGCTGCCACAGATTATTTCTCTCGGTGGGCTGAAGCTATCCCATTAAGGGAGGTAACCGGAGAATCAGTCGCCAAATTCGTCAAGCAGAACATAATATACAGATTTGGGACCCCTCACAGGATCATCTCTGATAATGGGTCACAATTCAGAAACAAAACAATATATGCCTTGGCGGCGAAATTTCACATTGATTGGAGAACATCCTCAGTATATAATCCACAGGCAAATGGGTTGGCAGAAGCTTTCAACTAAACCCTCTGCAAATTGCTCGCCAAGATAATCGGCAATAGGAAACGGGAATGGGGAGAAAAGGTTCATGAGGCCTTATGGGCTTATCGAACTGTGTATAAAACCCCTACCGGATGTTCGCCTTTCTCCTTGGTATATGGAGCTGAGGCCATGATCCCTATAGAAATTGAAATGGCATCCTATCGGGTGTCAATCCAAGGTGAACTACAAAATCAAGATCAAGACCAAATAGAAAGGAGACTTGAGGAGCTCTCCAATCTAGAAGGAAGGCGCCTTGAAGCATATAAGTCTCTCCAAGCATATCAGGCTAGAATGGTTCGAGCATTCGATAAATTAGCAAGACCCAGAGCTTTTAAGCAAGGGGATCTTGTCATGGTCAAATGCAGAGAAGCAATGGCTGGAAAGTCATGTGGCAAACTGCAACCCACTTGGCTCGGTCCATATATCGTCACTCTGGCATATGAAGGAGGCGCATATCGGCTAATTGACCATAAAGGTAATGTGCCCTTTCCCCCGCTTAACGGGAAACACCTGAAGTTGTATCACGCGCCAGAACATGAATTTCCTGGCCAGCCACCAAAACAAAAACCCAACCACCCAAAAGGGCTCGAAGCCGAAAGAAAATGAAAATGCTGAAATGAAGTTTGCCATAGATGGGGGCAAAGGAATCAAACTTCCACTTGCCCGTCATATACCCCAAACCTTTCAGTCCCTACCGAGCATGAAGCCAAGGGCATTCCATATATAAACCCAAAAAAAAAAAAGAAGGGAAATCCAATGAAAGATGGAGGCTTATTTTGCATATCCCGCCAAATGAGGTTCCAAGCTACAATGATAAGCAACGTCAAATCCAAATACCAAAACCATAGCCAACAAACCAAAAAGGTAGGCTGTGTCAAAACCATACCAAAACCATAGCCAACAAACCAAAAAGGTAGGCTGTGTCAAATCCAAATACCAAAACTATAGCCAACAAACCAAAAAGGTAGGCTATGTCAAATCCAAAATACCAAAACCATAGCCAACAAACCAAAAAGGTAGGCTATGTCAAATCCAAAATACCAAAACCATAGCCAACAAACCAAAAAGGTAGGCTATGTCAAATCCAAAATACTAAAACCATAGCCAACAAACCAAAAAGGTAGGCTATGTCAAATCCAAAATACCAAAAAAACCATAGCCAGCAAACCAAAAAGGTAGGCTATGTCAAATCCAAAATACCAAAAACCATAGCCAACAAACCAAAAAGGTAGGCTATGTCAAATCCAAAATACCAAAACCATAGCTAACAAACCAAAAAGGTAGGCTATGTCAAATCCAAAATACCAAAAAACCATAGCCAGCAAACCAAAAAGGTAGGCTATGTCAAATCCAAAATCCCAAAACCATAGCCAACAAACCAAAAAGGTAGGCTATGTCAAATCCAAAATACAAAAACCATAGCCAGCAAACCAAAAAGGTAGGCTATGTCAAATCCAAAATCCCAAAACCATAGCCAGTAAACCAAAAAGGTAGGCTATGTCAAAACCAAATCATCACCATAGCCAACAAACCAAAAAGGTAGGCTATGTCAAATCCAAAACCAAAACCAAAACTGAAATAACCTAAACCCCAAATCCAAACCTAAACTCCATACCAAAGACCACAACAATACCCAAAGTAAAAAAAAAAAGAAAGAAAAAAGGGGGTTAAAAATAAAGATACCCCGATGGACTTAAGTATACGATTCCTTGTGTGCTTAAGGGTAAAAAGATCAAAAAAATCCAGCTGAGGTGAAAACCCGAGAGGGCGCTTCAGGCAAAAATGGATAACCCCTCAACGTGAAAACCCGAAAGGGCGCGTTGGAAAAAGCTAAAGGGGGCCAGTCGTGGTGAAAACCCGAAAGGGCGCTAAGGCTGGTAATGTGACAAAAAAAAAATGATGAAATGATGAAAAAGAGGATTTCTCAGTCCTCCATTCATACAAGTCACCGCATTACAAACTTGCAGAGGGTGACAGATACCACATAGAAAAGAGATCAAGGCAACAAGCTCAATATACAAATGTTGTGCTGTGAAACAAAGGCAGGAAGGCTTTTTCCTCTCCAGCCATTCAAATCCAATTGCAAACCCCTTTAGCCCGGCACCAAGCCATCAAGAAGGGGCGAAATTCAAATCCCAAAGCCAAACAATAAACACCATTCCAGAGCCCATTCAAAACCAAGTCCAGGGCTAAATCAGACCCAAATCACATATCCATATCTAAACCCAAATCCAAAATACCACAAAGGTTACTCAAGTCACCCAACATACTCATATCCAAACCCAAATCCAAAATACCACAAAGGTGACCCAAGTCACCCAGTTTACTTATATTCAAACCCAAATCCACATCCAAATCCAAATTCCAAATCCGAATTTCCAATCATTGGCCATATTCAAATCTCAAACCACACCTGAAACCATCACTCACTCCACAACCAAACCTTTAGCCATTCAGCCATCCAAGTCAGTTGAGTCCTCGACAACCTTGGTAAAAAAAAAGAAACAAAAGAGGGTTAAAAAATAGAGATACCCCGATGGACTTAAGTATACGGCACTGTATGCTTAAGGGTAAAAAGATCAAAAAATCCGGCTGAAGTGAAAACCTAAAAGGGCGCTTCAGGCAAAAATGGATAATCCCTCAACGTGAAAACCCGAAAGGGCGCGTTGGAAAGAGCTAAAGGGGGCCAGCCTTGGTGAAAACCCGAAAGGGCGCTAAGGCTGATAATGTGAAAGAAAAAAAGGAAAGAGAAAAAAAAAAGAAAAAAAAAGAAGAATATATATAGAGAGAGAGACAATGAAAGAAGAAATTTCCTTGTCATTCATATTTACATTCATAAAGTCATAGGTCACCCTATTACAGATTCATAAAGGGTGACAGATAGTCACACACTACATACAAAAAAAAAAACAAACCAAGACAACAAGCCTAATATACAAAGGTTATGTTGAGAAGCAAAGCCAAGGGATTTCGCCTTCTTCTGCAGCCGCTCTGCCTTCCTAGCTTTGGAAGATCCGGGCCGGCGGGAGTCGTTTCCATCTCTAGCACGGAGGCCTCCCTCTTCGGGGTCTTCAACTTCATCTCTGGCATCTTGATCCTGACAAGATATTGCCTCGCCAAGCTCGCGTTCCAGCCAAGCAATACTCTTTTCTCTTGCGGCCATCCGCAGTTCTCGCGTCTTCCGACGCTTGCGCACTTCAGCAACCTGGAGGTCACCGTCTTCAGTGTCGCTCTCCAGAGCTTCAATTCGCCGGGCCCAGGTCATCTTGACCTGACGGGTGTACACCCTGTTCCAAACATCGGTGATAAAATTCATCCAACGCTCCTGCTGGACTCCCATGCCAAAGGCAGATCCGGTATGTTGCTCCAGCGCCTCTCGAATAACTTCAATAGGCACCGGGTCTGTGGAGTCTGCCAATGCCGTTATTCGGCCAACAAGGAATTCCCAGCAGCCATCATCAGCAAAATGCGGGGCTGGTTGCGCGCCTGCAGGCCATCTTATACCATGCTCAGGGGGAGCACCAACCTCCAGGAGCGGAGAGCTCCCCTCGTCAAAATTCGGCACAGTGTCTGCCCCAGAAAAGAAATCAGCAGTAAGGAAAAAGCTGTTAGCAAGACAAAGCTAGTGAAACACCAACTCAATAATGCAAGCCATAAAGCTCGGCCCCTGTTCACCTGGAACGGGGATTCTCGCCTTCTTCCTCAGCCTCAGATTCTGAAGGTTGAGCAGATTTGATGGTCCAGGACATGGATCTTGAAAGGAGCTGGGAAAATATTGCGGATTTGAATAAAACTGCTCCCCATCATATGGGAAGGTTGGAGGGTCACAGGTAGAATCTGCCTGTTGAAGGCCTCCGCCTCCACCTGCTGTGTCGCCCACTTGAAAGGCAGATTGAGCCGGGAAATCCAAAAGCGGGATCAGTGAAATTCCCCAACTCGGTATGGACAAGCTCGCTCCTGAGACAGAATATGAATCTGTCGTTCCCCAGCCAAACAGTTGATCACAGAATTCTCCCCTTTTAAAAGTAAATACAGCAAGGGAGGAAGATTCGTCATGAAAAGAAATATGTCATGAAAAACTCTATATGGGTTTAAGAAAATCGGCTCACCAAAAGAAGTTGTCCCTACAGGAGGTTCCTCCACAGGTCTCGAAATATAGACCTCAACGGGGGCAGAAGAATACTCTCCCCCTGAAGCTCCCAGTTCTGCATATGTAAAGTCTGGGCAGTCAACATCTACATCTGCCACCCCAGAAAATGTAAAATGAGAGGGAGCTCCATCAGTCCCCTCTTCGGGCAAAGGAGCTGCCATAGCCTGTAGAGTGCTCCCGTTTCCCTCGCCATGAAAAATAGAGGGACTCTCAAGCAAAGAATCACACTCATCTGGAAGGGGTGAACTGGTGCCCGCCTCATCAGTCTCATCATCTAGTGTGGGAAAGTATAGAAGAAATCAATATAAGAACCAATGATAAAGAGAAAGATGGAAAATGATAGAAGGGTGTATCACTCGAGGAGGCATATGCAACCTCTTTGGCCTTCTCGGCTCTTCTATTGGTAGAGGAAGAAGGAGCGCCAGGCGAGTCCCGTTGCCCCTATCCCTGTTAATCCTCAAAGCGGGAGTAGCTGGAAGACAAGGTCACCATAAAAAAAAAAAAAGAAAAAAAAGGATAAACAAAAAAAGGGGGGAAGGAAGAAAGAGGTGGCTTACGTGCTGACTCTGATGAAAGCCTTGGTACCAGCTGAGGGAAGATGGTGCTGCAAGCTTTCCCCACTTTCTTCATGATATCCTGAACATCTTGAAATGTCTTGGCATTTTCCAGCCGAGGGATATATTCCAGAGGCCCAATATTGCCAATTACATTAATAAGATGTCTTTCCCATCGTGTCCATCCAGGATGGCCGATGCTCTCTGGAGGTAGCTTTGTCAACAAAGGAACCGTAGGAGAGTGACCACAGCAGATAATAAATGATTCCACCAGCAATAGGATGAAGAATCATCGCTGGTGACTGGGGCTTTTGTCCAAAACAGCTCTATGGGTGCCAGGAGCGATATTTCCCCCTGATAATAATACCTGTCATTTTCGGCCTTGGTACTATGTGACATACTGGCATCATAACGCTTCTTATATGAGGTTGCTATGCTGGAAAAGTGCCGGTTGAGATATGCCTCGTCAATGTAGACCGGGGACAAGCTGTACTGCACAAGCCGAGAATCCTCCCTCTCCCTTATTTTGCCAGGGGAGAGTCGGAAAATACCGCTCCGGTCAAACCACCATCGGGCATAAAATATATCCATATGTCCCGTCATTTCTGGCACAGGAAGGGCACATGCTGAACCTGTTTCAGGACGACGGAAATAATTCCACCAACTTGCTGCCGTCATATGAACATCATGACCGCGGTGGAGTCGAAATGACAATGGAAATTCCGCAGATGGCGGGATAGATTGATCATACCCAAAATTTCTGGCAAATCGCGAAGGATAATAAGGCTCAGTGATAAGAGTCGATCCCACGCGATACACCAATACTCCGGGCCGAATACAGCATAACCAGTCCTGATATATGGACTGGCTGGGGCTATTGCTATTTGCTGAATGATATTGTGTCCCATCGGAAGTCTGGGTGCAGAAAGGCCTGGTTCCCCGGGATGCATTGTCAAATTGAAGTAGCCCCTGCTCGTTGTTCGGCAGAAAAGATAAACTGGATCTGGTACTCATCAGCTCTGTCAGTGGATCTCCAGCTGGACGATTCCGGAACAGTAAGATTAATGGAGCTGAGGGGCGAGGCAAATCAATTGTCTGACACAAACTAGGCAGCAAGAGGCCGGCCCAAGCACTCAAGTAATGGGTGGGTAGCTGCACCTTCCGATCTCGGGGATTGGGATGTGAACTCAACGATCCCAACCCGTGGAATATATTTGCCAGTGCTGCAGGGGCCAGAGCAAGTTGGCGGCCCTCGGCCAGAAGGCAAGCAGGATAAATTAGGCCTGGCCGAACATATTCTTCTTCTCCATGGGGAACTACAAAGCTGGATAGCCAGTAGACTAAGTAGGCGGCCAAATAAGTACGGTCAGGTAGCCGCCGAGGATTCCAACCCATATCCTTCGAGGCACAGATGAATCGTCCCCGGGAAGGCTTCTTCACTTCTAGCTGTTGATAGTCTTCTAAACAGCGACCCTCGACTGAAAAACTCTCGAAGAAGCAAAATGGCCCATTATAAAAATATCGAAGCCAGGCATTTTGACTGACTCTTACAGTTGAGGAAGACAAGGATGCTCTATCTTTTTTCCCGACACGGGCCAGGTCCCGCCATACTTTTGTCAGGAAACGGAGGCTATATGGATAGAAATATTGGCCAGAGCCATTACTACGATGGCTGTGCAGGTCATCCAATACAACTTCTTCATAAAGAAGCCCAGATATCGGCAGGCCTGAAATTTGGTGAAAACCCCGTAAGTCAATGGAAGTTTCACCCTCAGCCGTCCCGAAAGTATTCCATCGGGGGCTAAATCTCTCCACCAAGCCTCGGAGAATACCTGTGTAACAGGGATAGTCATACAGTGCTGCCTCAACAGCTCCATAAATACCAGATCTTTTCAAGATTTCACCATAGTGATGCAGAATGCCAGTCAACCATTCTGTGGCTCCATAGCGAAAAATATGAGAAGACACAACTGACCAGTGGCCATACCAGCTGGGAGAAGTGAAATCAATAATCCGATCCAAAAGACATCGGATATCATGACTTCCGGCAGCATACCGAGAATCACCAGGCATCAGATAAGTGCCATTAATCTCCATCGCAGTTGTATGGCGATTCTGCAAGTTCCAGATAACAGGGGACAGCTTCCGTGACCGAGTATAACAATCAAGGTCACGGTTATAGGGGCCAAGATTATCAGTCGTTGGCATCCTCTTCAAAGGCATGTATCCCAGAGGGAAACTGGGATAGGAAAAGGCACAGGTACCCAGGAGGCTATCCCGGAACCTTAAAATGGCAAATTCCAGATATCTCCTCTCGGCCGAAATGCAGGGATCATTCTCGAGCATATTAGCTGGGATGAACTGCTGGATAAAGGAGAATAACTCCCTATCAGACGGGAAATGGCTTGGATAGCCTCCTTTCCGCACATAACGATAAGTTCCCTTTTGGAGACAAATGCGAGAGTAGTCTACTGAGCCATTTAGTGCAAGGCCTTCAGGGGTCAAGGGTTGCTACTACATGGTAACCACTATCCAGGGAGGATAAATTGGCTTTAGTAATACGGGGCCTCGCCAGGGCAGGCATCATAACTCTTTTCGGAACGACCCCGTCACGGGTCTTCTGGCTATGGCTGTCACGAGCCAAGTAATTCTTTTTGAAAGGCATGGTCAAAAGCCTGAAAAGAAAAAGTGCAGGAAAATGAGAAAAATGGATAAAGATGCTAAGCCCAGCTAAGCAACATCCGAAAGCACTACAAAATGCTCTGGAATGCAAAGCGAAGATTTACACGGGTCGCGTGTCGTCACTTTCAGTTCCGACACGTGTCCCGTGGGGGGCATTTGTTGAATGGTAAAAGTGTGACACGTTTACATCAGCGGAAATTATAGAATCCATCAGATAATGGTCCGGCGACTTGGCTAGTTGAAGCCTATTTTTGGCGGACAATGGTTCAAGTCATGGATAGGATGAAGGGTCGTTGAGCCATGAAGATTAAATGCCGGCTATTAACGGGCCTGATTCCAATATATTATCAACAGCCTATTCAGAGGCCAAATAAGTGTGATTTAAAATGACCCCAAGGTTATTTAAGTTACAAACTTATTCGTGGGATTCATCCCCAAAGTTCGGCAGGGGAGTTCCGGCCCTTAAAATGGCGCCCGGATTCCCGGTTAAATTGAAAGTACAAGGAGAACATGTCTCCGTCAAGTACAAAGCACGGAAAAATCCGGCAGCACAAGGTCTTAGGACCAAGTATAAAGCACAAGTACAAAGAACAAGCTCGAGGAAGGACTCCAAAGCTTTGCGCAGCAGTCTTCTATTGGGCGAAACTCCAAGGAGACGGAGCAGGATTCCAGCAGCACCTCCGGCGTCAACACTTCAGAAATGGGGGTGTGGGGGGGTATTTATAGAAGATTTCCCCCCCCCCCCCCCTACATCGGTTAGGCAGCCCCTAACCGATGGTGACCTCAACATGAGGTCACCATCGGTTAAGGGGCTAACCGATGGTGACCTAAGCATGAGGTCACCATCGGTTAACCCCCCTAACCGATGGTGACCTCATGATGAGGTCACCATCGGTTAAGGGGGGATCTCCCCTAACCGATGGTGACCTCATCATGAGGTCACCATCGGTTGGGCTCTCTCCTCTCTCCCACGCAATGTAAAGGGGCCAAAACCCCTATAAATACCCCTCCTATTCCATAAGGAAAGGGGGTCTTCCATTTGCTCCGGCAAAGCCCTGTTGGAAAAATCCCAGAAAAATAGAAAAGAGCATTTGCTCATTCCCTCTCTCATTCTCCAATCCCCTTGCTTGGTGTGCGAAGGTACAAATCCCCTTCTTTAGCCCGATAGGCCAGGCGCGGAAGGGAGAGTTATCGGCATAATCGTCATCGACATTCCTTCTTAATCCCCATCCCCCACATCGAGCAAGTCTCTGTGGGGTGATATTCCCGGGGTTTAAATACCGTCCATATCGAGCAAGTCTCTATGGACACATGGTATTTAAATACCCATATTCTCCCCGCCCATCGAGCAAGTCTCTGGGATGGTGGATCTTGTGCTTATATGTATATGTTTTCTTGAGGAGACTCTGTCCAAGCGGAGGTTCTGCCCAAGGACATATTCGTATATTCACAAATTTGTGTTCTTATATATATGTTTCTTAAGACGAAACTCTGCCCAAGTGGAGGTTCCGTCCAAGAACACATATATAAAGATCGCAAATTTGTAATTATACAAATATGTTCCTTAAGGAGAATCTCGCCCAGGCAAAAATCTCTCTCAGGGGACGTATCCATATAAATACAAATTCGTGTTATATGTATATGTTTATTAGAGGAAACTCTGCCCAAGCGGAGGTTCTGTCCAAGAACATATTCGTATATTCACAAATTTATGTTCTTATGTATATGTTCCTTAAGGGGAAACTCTGCCCAAATGGAGACTCCCCTAAGAGCATATCCATAAAATCACAAATTTGTGCCTATACGCATATGTCTTTTAGGAGGAATCCTGCCCGAACAAGAGTTCCCTCTAAGTTCATATCCGTATAATCACAAACTTCATGTTTATATAAATGTATTTCTTAGTGGAATCTCTGCCCAAATAGAGACTCTGCCCGAGAACATATCTATATAATCACAAATATGCCACATTGTGTATATGTTTCTCAAAAGGGAATCTCGTTCATACGGGGGCACCTTCC
The DNA here is from genome assembly GCA_014218235.1 of Colocasia esculenta. Taxonomy (NCBI): domain Eukaryota; kingdom Viridiplantae; phylum Streptophyta; class Magnoliopsida; order Alismatales; family Araceae; genus Colocasia; species Colocasia esculenta. The sequence continues at coordinate 141,726,300 of CM024757.1, forward strand.
TATCGGATACTCTGCTCAAATAGAGATACCGTTTGAGAATATATTCACAAAGTGCAAATTTGTGTTTATACACATATATCTCTTTAAGGCAAAATCCCTCCGGGCAAAGTTTCTCCCGAGAACACATGGACATAAACATACGCCCATATAAATACACCACTATAAGGACACCCTGCCTAAGCAGGGACTCGCCAAGACATACTCATATATTCAAAAAAAGGGAGGATTGTGATAATATACACACATCCAAAGAAAAAGGAGGATAAGACAAGAACTGCGCTCAGATACTCCAAATGGGAGCACATATGCACCTCCACGAGAACCATACCCGTGGAAATGGACTTTGGACAGTGGTCACAATGGGACAAGGACTTCCATGGAGATACATCCATATGCTCTCCGGAAATTGTACCCGCACAAGTGCGAAATGAGGAGAAAAGAAACTCTACCTCAAACTTGGACTTTGCTCAAAAATGGCATTGTGAAAGAACCTCATATAAAAATTTGCACAGTCATCCTTCTAATACAGAAGTGTCGCTCTGGGTTATAATACCTCCAAGTTCAGAACCAAAATCCACGGGTATATATCCGTTCATAATAATAATCCTCATATTTTCCCAAATAAAATGTCTAATCAACCCTTTTGCAAAAAGAAGAAAAGACCTCAAATGGGTCCACGGGTATATACCCGTTCCCCTTTTCAAAAAAAATCGAACTTTGGACTCCAAAAGGGCAGTCATTTCAAAAAAATGGAATATCCAAAGCAAAAGCATTTCAAAATAATCAAAAGAAAGGAAAAACATGTCATGACCAGGATTTTCTAAAAAAGCATGTATATTTTTCTCGTCCTTTACTATGAATGGTATTCGGGTTAGAAATTGGTATTAAATAATACCAAGAGTTTTAACTCGATGTAAATGTAACATCGACTCCGGTCGATGGAGACAGAGGTCCAGCACATGCTACCCTAATCACCTGATGAGAATAGACATGGGACTCAAGAAGTTCAGATTAAAAAACGGCGCACCCGTTCGTTCGCGGACACACCCGTCCGTTCGCGGACACTACCCGTCCGTTCCCCGGACACCACCCGTCCGTTTCACGGACACCATCTGTTCGTTCCACGGACACCAAAATTCTCCCTCCGCATTGCGCGGACTCTTTCTTCTGTCTGCTAGACAGGCTGGCACGCCCCGCAAATACAAAAGAATACAAAGCATGTGGAATGAATGAATACCATGAACTCCAAATAAAATGAAACGAACGGATAAAAACCGAGTGAGAAAAATCCTCGTGTCAACATCGGCGGATCCAGGCGGATCACACTTACGGGCCGGCGTCGATTCGCTCCGATGCGGGCGAATCGAGCCGATTCGCTCCGCCGTGCAAAACCATGCATAGAACACTAAAAATTCAAAGTCCGGTAAAAAAAGTCAAACGTGCATGTGACTTCTCCAATGGAGCCACTCTCCTACTGACAGCACTTAGTCTGCTTGAGACCTCTAAGGATTTGGTCAAACTTAAGTTATCATCATCCAAACCTCTCAGAATTTGGTCAAATTGAGCTACCATCACCCAACTCATAACACTCATGAGTTTGGGTGATGATAGCTTAGTTTGACCAAATCTTAAGAGGTCTCAAGTAGACTTAGTGCTGTTAGTAGGAGAGCGGCTTCTTGGAGAAGTCATATGCATGTTTGATTTTTTTTTGTTAGACTTTAGATTTTTAGTATTTTATTAGACTTATTTGAATTATAAAATTTTAAATATGTCAAATTATGAGAGATTAGAAAGTTGCTATTTTGATAAAATCACAAAAATTGCGATTTTCTTCTTAGATGGGAGAGTTGACTTTTTATTAGTAAGAGATGTGATTTTTTTGATATTTTTATTGGATTCAAATGGGGGATATTTCCTTATTTACATGTAATATCTTAAATAAATGAAACTACAAATTTTAACATTTACTTAAATGGTATTCAGGTCAATAATACACTAAGTCTTTAATATTTTATACTTTTCTTGTATTATTATAGTAGTAATAATACACAAAATCTTATGTTTCATATATTATGAATGCATGTATGATTGGTTTTTTATGCAAATATTAGTTCTTTCAATTTATCAGATTTTCCCTCATTTTTGCTGTTTTTTTTCTGTTTTTTCCTGAATTTTTCCCAAAAAAAACCATTTTATAAACTGGCCGATCCAGGATCGGCCAGACTTCCCTTGGATCCATGGGATCTTGCGATCCGATCCGATCCGATCCAGGATCGGATTGAGCCTGGTCGATCCCGATCCCGATTCCGATCCTGCCTTCCATGGCGATGGTGGCACTTGGGGAAGGGGGCAGCTGTGTGTTTGTGATTAGAGAGAGAGAGAGAGAGAGGATTGTGGCCTGGGAAGAAAATGAGTGAAGAAGGCTGCAGTGGAATGGGATGATGGAAGCGCAGAGGTTGGTTGCTCATGAACATCATCGCAGGGATCTCATCTCCATCACAGAGAATAAAAGAAATTCATATCCATAATTCTTCATCAATTAGAAAAGAGTTGATTAAAAGGATGGATCAAAACTCAGATTCCATAAGACCAATTATGGAATCAACATATGGGAAGGATGCAGCTGTGAATTCGATTGCTTACTGGCACACATTCTTTTTCACAGTTGCTGAACTTTTTGGTTACAACAACAGGGAAGTATGGACACCGGCACATCTCTTCTTTTTAAAAACAAATATACATGATGAGGGAAGGTGCAGGTTCCATCTTGCATTCAATGAAATTAAAAAAAAATGATACCTCCTGCTGGTTAGGCCTTCTTGATGCTGTGTGCACCATATCTTTTATGTACCTGTGTCTACTTCGTAATTTCTCACCATGTGAATGTCTTTATCTGACACTGAATTTATGGAGATAAGGCTAATCCTAACCCTGTTATGACTCCCTAAACAAATAAGATTATAATAACTTCAAGACTAGTTCAATCATGACTCCTTAAACAAGATAAGACTAAAAGATCTCTAAACTAATGTTATCAGTAGTCTCAAAATAATATGACCAAAATGTCCCTGAACTAAAATAAATAGTGCAAAATTCGCACTGAGAAATACATAAAAAATGAAATAACATAGCAATCATCTTCCATCAAATTGCTTATCAGAATATGCTCCTGAATCAGTAAGTAATACAAAATTACATAAGAAAAAGGACACCTGTAACAGTGGCTAGGAGCCTCCCTCTTTCTTCTTCATGTCCTGCTACTCCTCTTTGGCTTTTGGACTGGCAGTATGTAATAATGTGAGGGCAGGTCAAGGTTAGTAGGTGGCTCAACCACACACTAAATCCAGTGTTAATAGCACTATAGTGGATGGGGTGGAGGGAAAGAATGGGATTTTGAAAGGCTTGACTTTGAATGAGCCAAAAGCAAACCAGCGAATCCAAGCACTGGATAGTCATAACTCATAAGTCATGTAACTTACCTGAACTTTGCATGTCTTTGACTAGTGTTTTGAGCATCTCAGATATCAACAAAGTGAAGAGAGAGAGATTCTCGGGAGATTGCAAACCATTTTCATTAGGATTTCCCAGTTAGGATACACTAGGATAGGAAATGCCTGGAACAAGTGATTTTGCTTTTGGGACTATTTTCTTATTTCTACTTAGAATACAAATAAATTGGGTGCAATAATTAGAAAATAGAATTGGTAAAAATTGGCAAAAACCAATCCTAGCTAGAATAACTAATTTTAGTTATTAGTTATTCTGGAATAAATGATTCTGTCCAAATAACTGACTGGTGCTACCACAGTAGGTTAACTAGAAATCTAGATTCTAGAATAGGCTGGATAACTCACCCTATTCCAGGCCTCTTATTATCAAGGAGGCTGCTAAAGTTCCATGTCAGTCTTACACTTTACCCATATGTGATCATTCTGAATGTTAGCCAGTGTGGAAGATGCTGAAGATTATGCATTTCATGATTGAATGATTTTACACATTAAGTATCGTGCTTATTCTGCCAACTTTTCATGGTATCAGGTTTTGGTCATGTTAGTGTGATTTGTGATTGTATTTCTTCACAGATTGGTGTTCTCATTGAAGATAAAGACTTTGTTCAGTCGTATATGAATGGAAAGCCTTGGAAAGCTGGAAAGTTTGCATTCAGTCTTCGCCTTTCCTTATGGGCTGAGCACCTTGGTCTTCATGTGGGTGAGGTTAGTAGATTAAACAATTGAACTTTCCACCTATTTCCAAGAAGAAGATGACAAGTTATTTTTTCTCCTTTCTTTCTAGAGAGGTGGGGAATACCATTTTGTATGTTTGAGACAGAGACTATCTGTCATCCTTTCCTGATCACTAGAAAGAATTATTGTTTACCAGGTTGATTTGTCTAGAAGATTTCACCTATGTGTTTATGGAGACTATGGTTTCTTTTCATTGACAAATCTGTTAGTGCTTTTTTTACGACTTCTGATTCTTCTTTTCATTGATAAATATGTTATTTTTTTAACAGTGAATTTCCGATCCTTTGCTATGAGGAACTGTGATTTCCTATATTTTCCCCACTCTCTCATTTTTCAGTGTGAAAATTGGCATGGTTTAATCTTCAATGATCTTCACGGCATTTGCTTCATCTCCTCATGTGACTGCAAATTTCTAACTTTTATCTTCATACTTGGCGCCATTGCATTGTGCATCTCCAGCTCTCAATGTCATCTTGCTCAAGTACTATCTTCTGTCATTTCTGTATTGCAATATTGACCATCTGAGAGCATTCTTATTGTCAAGTTGTTTACAGTGAGTTTTGCTGCAAGATTGGATGATGCTGTGTGTCTGATGTTGCATGGATGAATTTTCAACTTTTGTATTTTCTTATCACAAGAATTACAACATATAAGACATTACATTGTGGGTCATCTTGTTATAGCTGACCAATTTTTGCTTGAAATGCATGACAGGTAAGTCAAATCTATGATCCTGTGGCTGATGCAACATACAGAGACATTTGGATGGCAACAGCAAAGGTGAGTTGGCAACCTTGTCAAAATTATTTCCATGTTGTCTTTGTCTATCATCATCATCATCATCATCAGAGCCTTATCCCATTATTTGGGGTCGACTACATGAATTCTTTTCCGCCAAAAATTTCTATCAAGTGCTATAGTCGTGTTTAAACTAAATTTCTATCAAGTGTTGTCTTTGTCTATCAAAGCTATTAAATGAGCACTATGGGTGACCATTTTCAGTGAATGTGAAAAGATTTGAGCATACAGAGAGTTTCTAGGGACAATTTTTGATTAATTACTTGCTTTCTAGGATAATTGCATGTGATGAAGTGTTGATCTGAAATGACTAACTTGCTGAAGATTCATTATAAGTATCTAAAGCTGAAGATGTCATTTGCTTCTGTAGTAAGTTGTTCTGGGTGTTCTATTCTCTTTTCCCCTATAAAAGGATAAAGTTATATTCTCTTCCTATCCCTCGACACATAGAAGGATTTCCAAAATGACATAAGTTTCTGTCCAGATCATCTTCATCATCATCAGAGCCTTATCCCATTAAAGTTTCTGTCCAGATCAAAGATTAATATGAGTTGATTTCGTATGTACCCTTGTTATATATACAAAGTTTCACATTTAACATTCTTACCAAGCTCTAACCCGGCATACACCTCTAAGTCTGAAAAAGCTTTCAACACTGCCATTTGGGTTCACACAACTGTATCCTTAAGTTAAAAAAAAAGAGCACGACACTAGGTCGAGCACCTCTGCTTTTCCCTTTTTCTCTTTTTATTGGTGGTAAACTGGTAACCAACTAAGGCTGGACTCAACATCACACAGCTGTTTTTCCTTTCATTTATTTTTTAAAATTTTCTTTCTATTCTATGCTCATCTTTTCTTTTCTTTTTCTTCCTTTTTTCCTTCATTTTTATTTATTTTCTTTATTTAGTCTTCACTTATTTTTCCTTTTCCCACTGTTTGAACATGAATAACATGTGTTTTTGCAGTGCTACTTCATTTAATCATCTAAAATGTATTAGATACTATTAATCTGTCTGGCTCCCTTCGATCAGTATGATTTAAATTTTAATATTGCCAGCAGTGATGTTGAATCATGGTCAGTTCAAAAAACTTGATAAGTTGTCATGTCACTATGTTCTACTGAGTGAAAGTACCATATATTTCCTATATGGTCCTCACCAAAACTATCGATTGCTCATTGCAAGTTAGTAATGAATTAGGTATAATGATTAGTATGAATTATCTCATCAAATTCAAATTTTATTATATTAGTTCTTATTCATCATTTACCCTTGTGTTTCATGGATTGTATACCCTGCATCACATTATGAAATCTGTTGACAACACTCACTATGTCTTAAAAGTTAAAACTTTGTAATCTATGAGCAGATTTTTTCCCCCTTCTTTCATCTCTAGTATCAACTTTTTTAAAAACTTTAAAAAGAAGCCACTTGGGTGTTTGCATGGGTCAGCCACATGAATGTTTCCTCCTTTAGCCTTTTCTTGATGGATTTGTCTCATTGGCATTTTCCCCTCGTGTAAAGATGCATCAATGTCTTGGAAATATTACATGGCATGTATTTGGACTAGAGACCTTAGTAAAGATAATTTGAAAGTGTCAAACTCACTTGGCTATCTTATGGAATTAGTGGTGGGACATGTGATAGAAGAAAATACATCACATTTACAAATAAAAAGATCATCAATCATAGGTCTTGTCATCCCTCTATCTGGCATCATGTTCACTGATTCAACTGCTTCCTGTTAAAAACCAATAATTGTGACTTTGCTTTGAAGTTATTTTTTATTATACCCCAGTCAAGTGTACAGTAAGTATAGCTGTTAATCTTGGTCTACTTCTATGATATCATGTATATGCATAAGCTACTCAGACACAACAGTATTCTCTAATAGCTTCATATCATGTCAATTATGATCCTTGATTCCCATGTTGTAATTATGCAATATCTTTCTTTCTTTTATACTCTATTTGCAAACGAAATATGTCATAATAATTCTTTATTTATTAAATGTACAGAAAAAAAAACATCATTAGTGGTAAAAAAATATAATTTCGCAGACCAAACACTGCATGAATATTGTCTGAAACATCATAAAGTGATAGAACAGTTCATCAGTGAGGTCCTGCCTTCTGATTATACAGTCAGCCTAGGCAATAGGCAGCTGTACTGCCCACCTAAGCAATTTTAATCATCATCTTTTATGTAGTCAAAGTTGTGAGGTGACCTCAGCTTAGGATTTACTGTTAAGGTGGCAAATACAAAAGTGACAGCCTAGGCATTTAAGGCCACATTTTGTTAAGAAAAGATAGAAATTGAAATTTACTTATACGATTAAATATGATAAAAGTATATATAAGAACCTATAAAATTACTAAATGTCTAGCCAAGTGTGTCAAATAAAAGTACAATCTACCAGAAGTGCAACATCAAAACGAAAAAGCAGAATGGTCAGTGTGTGTTTGCATGTGAGTGCGTGAGTGAGAGAGAGTCGAATGTGAGGAACAGGACATTAATTACGTTAGTTTTCATGAGTACCATAAGTCATTGAATAAAACACGGCTTTTGGCTTTTGGAACATTCTCAGAACATTGTGATGTGCCTGATGGCATCTAACCCTGTTCAAGTATGGTCGCTAGAATCTTGCTCTTTTCAATGTTTGTTTTTCTCATTTCACTGAAGTACATTGAAAGTCTATTTTCAGACAAACACCACGATCTATCAAGATGTTTTTGCCTGCGTTCCCAATGATTTTATTCCCTCCAGGTATTACGCCACAGCCCTTGGTTTTCAGTTGTTTGACATTCTTTCGGTAACATCATTAATTTGAACAAGTCATGTCATCATTGCTTACAGAGCTGCTATTCGGCAAAACATGTCTTACTGGAAGGAGAAGCTTGGGCACACTACCACTGATTTGGGGATTGCTCCTCACAAACTGGAAAGTTATCAGAATGGGGATGTCAAAGCCACAGACCCGTTGGAGAGACTGGAGTCTGTGAGGGGCCATCTTGTTTCCTTTCCGTTAGAGTTCATGTCTCAGGAGGATCTGAGACCAGTGTTCAATGAAAGTGAATTTTATGCATCGCCTCAAGTTTTCCATTAGGCTTTGCATCCTCAGCCTGAGGTATTATAACTTTTTGTAAACAGTAATCCCATAGCGTCGTGACACGAGATGGACATTCTATCTCCCTTTGTACTTTTATAATTTGCACATATGATTTAATTTATAAGAGAAACCGGGAAGGGGAAAAGGTTCCCCTGGTTCCCCGGGTCCACACAACAAAGTGGCCACGCTGCAAGTGCTTGGTGGCCTTCGGTTCCGGTCGTCTTTGTATCCCTTCCATGGGTCCTGTGCAATGCCTCGGATCCTCCCTCATGACGCCTAAACATCAGGATTCCACTACATATCTCAAATGGTGCTGACAAAGTAGTCATCTACTAGTCTCGATGGACACAAACTTTTGCTATTGTAAACACGAACCTTTTTTAAGGCATTGTGCCCAGAGTGCATTGGCCGCCGTCTATGCTTATTTTTAATAGGAGAAAAGATTACTACCCGTCGGTGCCCCACCAATAACACGTGCAGCACTGTGCTGGCGTGTGGGGGCCTGGGGCACCCGGGCATGACTTGCTATCCGTTGGTTCTCTTTTAAGAGAAATGCTTATTTATTGTACTTTTACATTGCACTTAAAGTACAATGTGACTTGGCATAAAGTTCATGTGACATCTAACAATTGGATGGCTATTTTATCACTCCTCATGTGAGGAGTGCCACATGGGCCTTATATCTAATCACATTGTACTTAATGTGAAAGTGCAATAAGTATTTCTCCTCTTTTAAAAATGTAGGCTTTCAAATTACCCTGTCTAGTGCATGATGCCTATGTGTATTACAAGTTCGTTAATAGGTTAACATGCGACTTACCAATTTTATTTTGGTTCAATAGCCCAGTGGCTAAGCACTGGGACCCAACTCTCCAATCTCGAGATCGAATCCAAGATCTCAAACCTCTCCCATTATCCATCACGTCACAGTGCAAAGATGTGCAACTTACCAGTTACCATATACTGTTGTGTACAACTTCATGTGGCTGTTTCAAGTGATAACATCTGCGGCATTCTTTTATGAACAGATGACATCTCCACACCAGGATGACAACACTTCCGTGCGGATGCGGCCATCTACCTTCTTCAACTTTGGATACAGCTGCATTCATAGATGTGACTCATGAAGCCAAGGTATTTGGGAATGTAGGGGTTATGGTTGTACAAACAAGAATGAAGGTAAAAGAACTATCAGCGTGTGGCAGAGATCTTCAAGAAATAGATAATAGCATAAATGAGAAGTGCAATTTTTCTTTATTGTCGTTCATCTCACTTTGTTGGGAAGGTAAGTGGGTAACTTTGTTTACAGACCCTGCTTCCTTTGACAGACCCTCCTGCAGTTGCATGT
>CM024757.1:141735897-141857736 GCA_014218235.1 Colocasia esculenta
TGGGCTCCTTATGGGCCTAAATTCCTTATTGGGCTTGAATTTCATATTGGGCCTGGATTACTTATTGGGCCAGACTTGTACTTGTACACAGTTAATTGAGACATTTTGTGCTTATTGACTGATATTTGACAAATCATTTTGTGTGCTTTATTGGGCTAGTGGGCTATTTTTAAACATTTAATCATGCCTTATGTGAATTATTTCATGTAATGTCACGTTTATTTAAAACGTTGCACTACGTAATTCCTTAGTCAAAATCACCAAAATTTCGACGAACATTAACGAAATATCTTCAAATATTATCCTTTAATTTTTAATAACATAAAATCAACAAACAAGTTATGTTTCACATCAATTTTAATCCACCTTAAGTTAATTCACATTTAAATCAATTAAATAAATGAAAACATTAACTTAATTCATGTAATTCTAATTTAAATAGTAAATAACGAAAATGTTTAAATAAATGAAATTAATAATTCTATAATACCAAAACATGGGAAAATACATTTAAAAATCAATAAAATTGAAATAAATATTAACAAAATTTCAAAAAAATAGAATGCATGTTTGCAACCATGTTCTCTTTCATGTGTAATTCATTTCATTCAAACGTGAGTCATATTCTCTTGTGTTTCTAAGGGTTTGTCTGATGGTTATCAAGGGTATTCAGCCTTTGTGCTGATATAATAACACTAACCGCAGTTAGTGGGGGAGGTCAAATGAACTAAATAAAACCATGTCTTTTGTAAATAATAACCCCCAATAAATCAAACTTCAAAGATTAAATTTAAAATTTTAAAATGTTGAAAAATAATTCTCACAACCCCCTGCCGGGTCGGGTGGGCACACCCGCGGTGTGCACCCTCGCCGATTCAGGCGGGTGTTGGAAGGTAAAGTGTGACACGTTTATTTCAGCGGAAATTACAAAAATCTATCAGATGATGTCCGACGACTAGCCTAGTTAAGCCTATTTTGGCGGACGACGGTTCGAGTCGCGGACATGATGAGGGGGCCGTTGGCCACGAAGATTAAATGTTGGTTATCAGCAGGCCTGGTTACAATACATTATCGCAGCCTGCTCAGAGGCCAGAAAGTTGTGATTTAAAATGACCCCAAGGTTATTTAAGTTACAAAATTATTCAGTGGGATACTTCCTCAAAATTTAGCAGGGGAGTTCCGGCCCTTAAAATGGTGCCCGGAGTCCCGGTTAAAATGAAAGTACAAGGAGAACATGTCTCCGTCCAAAGTACGAAGCACGGAAAAATCCGGCAGCACAAGGTCTATAGACCGAGTACGAAGGACAAGTACAAAGAACAAGCTCCGGCAGCGCTCTCCGATCGGGCAGAACTCCGAGAAGTCGGGCGAGGCGCCGAAGAAACGGAGCAGGATTCCAGCAGCAATTCCGGCAGCACAAGGTCTATAGACCAAATACGAAGAACAAGCACAAAGAACAAGCTCGAGGAAGAACTCCGAGGCTTGCAAAGGCACCCTCCGATCGGCAGAACTCCGAGAAGTCGGGCAGAACTCCGAGACAGAAGAAAAAACTCCAGCACCTGGGCATATACCCTTGTAAATGAGGGTTGTAGGGGGGGTATTTATAGGCAAAATCCCCCCCTCTCCTCTCTCTCTCCATCGGTTAGGACCCCCTAACCGATGGTGACCTCACAATGAGGTCACCATCGGTTAAGGGGAATCTCCCCTAACCGATGGTGACCTCATGATGAGGTCACCATCGGTTAGGGCTCTCTCTCTCCTCTCCCACGCATGTAAAGGGGCCGAAACCCCTATAAATACCCCCCCTATTCCATAAGGAAAGGGGGCCCTTTGCTTGCCTCGGCGAAGCCCTGTTGGGAAAATCCCAGGAAAATAGAAAAGAGCCTCTGCTCATTCCTCTCCCATTCTCAATCCCCCTGTCCGGTGCAAGGTACAAATCCCCTTCTTTAGCCCGATAGGCCAGCGCGGAAGGAGAGCGGTCGGCGTGATCGTCATCAACATTCCTTCTTAATCCCCATCTCCCACATCGAGCAAGACTCTGTGGGGTGATATTCTCGGGGTTTAAATGTCGTCCATATCGAGCAAGACTCTATGGACACATGGTATTTAAATACCCATGTTCTCCCCGCCCATCGAGCGAGACTCTGGGATGGTGGATTTTGTGCTTATATGTATATGTTTTCTTGAGGAGACTCTGCCCAAGCGGAGGTTCTGCCCAAGGACATATTCGTATATTCGCAAATTTGTGTTCTTATATATATGTTTCTTAAGACGAAACTCTGCCCAAGTGGAGATTCCGTCCGAGAACACATATATAAAGATTACGAATTTGTAAGTATACAAATATGTTCCTTAAGGAGAATCTCGCCCAGGCAACATCTCTTTCAGGGGACGTATCCATGTAAACACAAACTCGTGTTATATGTATATGTTTCTTAGAGGAAACTCTGCCCAAGCGGAGGTTCTGTCCAAGAACATATTCGTATATTCACAAATTTATGTTCTTATGTATATGTTCTTAGAGGAAACTCTGCCCAAATGGAGATTTCCTTAAGAACATATCCATAAAATCATGAATCTGCCAATATACGTATATGTCTCTTAGCTGGAATCTTGCCCGGACAAAGTTCCCTCTAATCATATCCGTATAATCACAACTCTATGTTTATATAAATGTATTTCTTAGTGGAACCTCTGCCCAAATGGAGACTCCGCCCGAGAAATATCATATATAATCACAAAATATGCCCCATTAGTATATGTTTCTCAGAGGGAATCCCGCTCATACGGGACATCTTCCATCGGATACTCTGCTCAAATAGAGATGCCGTTTGAGATATATTCACAAAGCGCAAATTCGTGATTATACAATATATCTCTTTAAGGCAAAATCCCTCCGGGTAAGTTTCTCCCGAGAATACACGGATATAAGCATATACAATATGAAAATATTTCTACAAGGACCCCTGCCTAAGCAGTGACTTGTCAAGACATACTCATATATTCAAAAAAAGAAAAAAGAGGATCGTGATAATATACACACATCCAAAGAAAAAGGAGGACAAGACAAGAACCGTGCTCGGACACCCCAAATGGGAGACATCATGCGCTCCACGAGACTATATCCGGGAAATGGACTTCGGACAGAGAACACAAATGTGACAAGAACTTCCGTAGATACATCCATATGATCTCCGGAAATTGCACCCGCACAAGCATGAAATGAGGAGAAAATAAACTCTACCTCAAATTCGGACTCTGCCTAGGAACGGCATTACAAAAGGACCTCATATAAAATCCGCACAATCACCCTTCTAATACGGAAGTGTTGCTCCGGATATAATACCCCCAAGTTCAGAATCATAAATCCACGGGCACGTACCCGTTCATGATAATGATCCCCATGTTTTCCCAAATAAAAATCCATAATCAACCTTTTGCAAAAAGGAGAAAAGACCTCAAATTGGTCCATGGGTATATACCCGCTCCCCTTTTCAAAAGAAATCACTTTGGGCTTCCCACAAAGGCATCGTTTTAAAAATGAAATAACAGGCAAAAAGCATTTCAAAGTAATCAAAAGAGGAAAAACATGTCATAATCAGGATTTTCTAAAGCATGTATATTTCTCTCGTCCTTTTTACTATGAAATGGTATTCGGGTTAGAAATTGGTATTAAATAATACCGAGGGTTTTAACTCGATGTAAACGTAACATCGATTCCGATCGATGGAGATGGAGGTCCAGCACATGCTACCCTAATTGCCTGATGAGAATAGACATGGGACTCAAGAAGTTCAGATAAAAAACGGCGCACCCGTCCGTTCGCGGACACCCGCGTCCGTTCGCGGACATACCCTTCCGTTCCGGACACCATACCTGTCCGTTTCACGGACACCATACCTGTCCGTCTCACGGACACCATACCCGTCCGTCTCACGGACACCCAAATTTCCTTCCGCATTGCGCGGATTCTTTCTTCTGTCTGTTGGACAGGCTGGCACGCCCCGCGATATAAAATCAAAGCATGCGAAACAAATGAATACCCCTCAATGGAATGAATGAAAAAACCAAAAAAAATGTGATGATCCATAATGATGTACTCTGCTATTTTCTCTCTTCTATACACTCTTCATCATCTTCCCCCCCCTGTCAACAGCTGGCACGCCCGGTGGGACCTCTTCTCTCACCATTTATAGTAATAAGGACGAGACCCACATATTCTTTATGAAAATCCTGATGCTGATATTTCCTTCTTGAAGGTACTTAAAAGAAACAAATCACAAATTGTTGAAGATGGCCGTCACTTATGGACCGCTCGTCGTCAACAACCATGCTAGGTTCGGCTACCTGGCGACTCCGATTATATTCGGAGATTTCCCTGCAGTCGTCGGATCCCCTTTCTTTCTGGGAGTGGTTCCGGCCCATCAAGAGGAGGAGTTGCTCGAATATCTTCCTCCCACAAACCAACAAAGAAGAAGTCCAACAACAGCGGACGTGTCAAGGCTCGTTCTGCTACTGTCAAAAGGGCACTCAAATGCCCATGAAGAATGATGCTATCAAAGGGGGTAAACCCCATTCAACTCAAGTTCGGACCTATTCGGTCCATATGATCTCTTCTACCATTGTGGCTCCTGTCTCCTCACGGCGGGGGCAAAATAAGCGCCACAAGAACCAAGGCCGCCCGCTGCCATCTCCAGATCCGGCAAGTCCGTCATGATTGGAAATGTGCGGGGCGCCTTGATGGTACTCCCCTACCACTCCTCGTGATAGATGTTCCAAATATCCCAACCTCGAACCGCTTCTCAGCTCTACGGTGGTTCCGAGGAAAACATGAAGATTCCATGGTGAAAGCCGGCGTCAAGCAAAAGACGCGGCGCTTTGCCAAGTTGAAACAAATCTGGGTTCCAAAGAATAAGCCCAGAAGTTTAAGAAGAATCAGCGAATGCGTCAAAGGTGATTCAAAGAAAAAGCAACACCGAAGATGCCTCTCTTCAATATGCTAGATCTGAACATCCCAGAGGATGGAAAAGAAAAGGCATATACAGAAAGCCAAACTACAATCCTCAAGGCCCGGAGAATACCCGGGTGGTCGAAGAAATTCCAACTCAACAATCAAATCCTCGAGTATCGGTCTTTGACCGTATATCGTGGATTCCAAGATTTGATAAGCCAAAGGCAATTCCTAGCACCAGTGCTCGTCCGTCAAAAGGCGACGTGTTACTTGGGCAGCTCGGGAAACGCCCAAGCTTATAATCTTCTCATGTTATACTACTGGAAGGGAAGTTGGCGAACTCGCGGAGCAAAACGCGGAAGCCACCCCCAATATTCCCACAGAAGATGTCCATCCTAATATCAGGCAGTTCGTCAGAAGAACTCATCACCCTGGCGGGCCAATTGGCCCCTCTAATCAAGCTTCTCTTCCAACTGATATCCAACATGAGGGTACTCAAATTCCCTCCCATGAAGAAACAATATTCGACTGGAAGAAGGTGGACCCTCTACCTCTGGCAGTCATCCCGTCATCAACATGCCAACAAAGGAAAGTTTCCACGCAATGGCGGATGATGACAAGTATGAAGTTATGCAACAGTGGCGGTCTGAAATGACCTCACTTGTCAATGAGATGAGACGATTGGCGACTTCAAGCCATCGGCCATCCATAGAACCGGTTGCTGCTCAACATCAACAACAAAGCCAGCATCCGGATGGATTTATCTCATTACATAATCCAGCAATTTCTTCAACTGGTCTTCTTCCTCAGCTACGGGTCCGGATATCAATGACCCATCTAATATCATGCCTCCTCAAACAGAAGCCTTGCAAATTCAAAGCATGAAATAAAGAAGATGGTTGAAGATATGTTCGCCCAGCAGGCAAGGGTATTCAGGCTACGGGCTTATATTCTGTCCCGTTCCCTATACATCATCAACTCAAGAAGCTGCCAGAATCATGTCCCAAAGTCCCAAAGTTGCCTAAGTATGATGGGCATGGGACACCTCGGGAGCATGTGGCCATTATATAATTGCCATGGGCGATCTTGCATCTGAGGAATCATATCTCCTCAGATATTTTGCTACATCTTTGACAGGGGTCGCATTCCAATGGTATGCAAAGCTCAAGGTTGGCTCAGTTCTCGACTGGGCTGACATGCAATCAAAATTCTATGATCGCTTTCAAACAGCCAAAGGAAGTCTCTCTTGCCGAGTTATGCTCCCTCGAGCAAAGAAGGGGAGTCGGCAATAGACTTCATTCAAAGGTGGAGGGAGTTTAGCATGCAATGTGATAATCCTCCCATCCAGCAAGATGCAGTAATTATCTGCCGCAGAGGCCTCATCTTAACATCAAAGAGAGACTCTTGGCTGCAAATATCAGAAGCTTTGACCAGTTGAATATGGCTGTGGCAGAAATCGAAGGCTTCTTAGCCGAGCGATCAACTCATACAGCTCAAAAGGGTAAACTCCCTAAAGAGCGCAATTCGCACGCAAAAGAAGTCAATACTATCGACTTCTTGCCCAGTGATGAAATAAAGGGGCAGTAATCCCCACTACCTCAGAAAGAAACCGGAACCAAAGATGCCTCCGCCTACATTGGCCGAGCGTATGAAGGCTCCTTATTCTTTCAGAAAGAGCATACCAGAAAACTCTTCGATCTCTGCCTTGATAATCATTAATATCATTGCCGACACCAAAGAAGCCGGCAGATATCGGCAAGATCAATCAACCCAATTATTGCCCGTATCACCGTATGGTGGGGCATTCAATTGAAGATTGCTTTGTCTTCAAGAACGAGGCTCAGAAGATAATCCAAGAAGGCCGTATATCTATGCAAAATGGTCTGGTTGATCCTCCACAGCCTCATACTTCGGATTGGCCAGAACAATCTGTCAATGTTATACATACGGCGGAACCCGCCACAAGCTCGAGGATCCTGAGGTTGGGTCTTCATGTAACCCACCTCAAGATACTTCTGGAGCCCATTCTCCGCCAAGATCTAGGCATCGGGTACGAGGAAAACAATACAAAGAGTACAAAGGCAGCTCGAGCAATTACAACAAAGCCAACAAGAGTTGCGCCAAATTATGCAAAGCATGGAAAGGCGTCAGGATATGCCTATTCAGGAATCCCACGCTTTCCAACCTACTTATTTTTATCCCCAGCATATCCGGAGTTGCCCCCTATGCCGCTATTTCAAGACCCAATTGAGTGTTTCTTGAAAATCCTCCAAATCCTGTCGAGCCGGCAAGGTCATATTCCTTCCATCGCCAGCATACAATGCCTCTCTTCCGGCTATGCCTGCGATCAGGATATATAGATTATCTGGTCCCGGAGGAACTGAGACCCAACTATTGCCCATATCATCATCACTACTGGGACACGTCATTGAAGACTGTCCAATTTTCAAACAAGAGTGGAAGAAATGATCCAGCAAGGACGCATCAATATGGGTGACTATCTGGTCAATCCCCCACAACCTCATATTCAGCCACCATCAAATGAGCCATACAATTCTGGACCTTATTCGGTCAATGTCATCAATGCATCATTCTCTGGAGTTCTTGAGCCAGAAGGGCAACCGCCTATGCCGCATCCATATCTATCCAGCCGATGGTATGATGATTGGCATCCTCTACATCGACGCTCATTTGATCTAAAAATACTCAAGCCATATTCAATCAGCTTAAGATCAGAGGGTTGATAAAAGAGTATCCCCCTGAGTCTTATATTTCCGAAAAGGAAAAGCAATCATATCTCTATTGTGAATATCATGCCAAGGTCATCCACCCTACCAAAGATTGCCCAGATCTCCATGATTGGATCGAAACAAAGATCCGGGAGGGAGTAATTGATCAGAAGGAAATCTCCTGACCCCCTCATCACAAATATATGATCCAAGTCCACAGTTCCAAGCACAATATCAAGATCTATGTGAATATTATCATCGCCAGTTGGGCTATGGGCAACATAGAAGCAAGGCCGATGTTGAACAATTCAGGATTGGCCTGTTTCAATACAGAAATGGAATATCAGAAGAAGCTGCAGCGAAACCAATCTCGCAGCAAGATGAGAGTTCGTAGATGATTACTACCAACTCCCTCCTGAAATCGTTGAAGAATCAATCAACTCAACCTTTCAGGTACAACCTTCAGAAGCTGAGTGGGTCACTGTTGGCCCTCGAAAATCAAAAATTCTAGAAGACCCGGCAAATCTATCGTCAAAGGTCATTCTAGTAGAAAAAATATTCCTGAACCATCCTCAGAGCAAGAAGTGATGAATTCACTAGAAGCTCTACAAATGAAGAATAGAGAGAAAAAATAGAAAAAGAAATGAAAAAAGAAAGATGAAAAAACAAATGGAGGATGCTATGGCAGCAGAAGCTCCTCAGCAGCTGACGGCTGTCCAAAGACTCCAGCTGTTGATTAATGAGCTGGAAGAATATGAAGTCTCCGAGCCCTCTGATAAACCAACGCTCGACCAATATATCCCTTGGGAAGAAATCGAGCGAAAGGCGGCTCCGGAACTGGTTATTGCAAGTTCAACATGAAGCACTCCAAGAGGTGACCTCCCTCCTTCGCCGAATCTGAGTCTCTTCAATGGAGATGAAGAAATCACCATGGAACAGTTGGACTCTATGTTCAGCTCTTTCCATTGCTACATGGTGTTCATTCCTCCTCCAAAGGAATTACAAACTCCCACAAGCAACCTACTGCACAAATAGGAGATAAACCAACGACGCTTGTATACCAGCGTCGACCTCCAGGTATTCAAATCGTCATCCTAAGAAGAGTCGTGGTAGACATCAAAAGGCGGCATCTTCCACTACCAAGCAGCCAGATAAGATTATACTCTTTCATGGCGAAGAAGCAAGGCCTCTGCCCGAACCTCAAATCCGGGCGGATTCTTATATATTTGATCCTTCAGATGAAGAAGGGGGACTACCCGACAAGCCTTCCCAGTTTGAAGATAAAAATTTAAGTCCATGTGCTTCATCAAAAGAGCCAGACAATATTCCTCCTCTTCCTAATGAGAAGCTATTGGCTCCTATCTCTCAAAAGAAGACCGTCAAGTCAGAAGAGCCTTCTGGGTCCTCATAAGGGAATCCTCCCTCGCTTGGACCAGATACGCTCCGAAGCTGACGACAAAATTCTTCAACAATTACAGTCACTTCCCGTCAACATTACTGTCTGGGAAGCAATTGCCTGGAGCAAAGACTTGAGAGAAACTCTCGTCAAGATACTCCAAGAACCAGAAACTTATGAACCCCATATGGCAAATTTTCAATCGCAAGCATGTGAAGCACTGGCGGCAAATGTCACCTTCACTGATGAAGATCTGCTATTATCTTCTCCATATCATAATCGCCCCTTATATATGAAGGAAAGATCAATGACAGGCCATTAAATCGGATCTTGGTTGATCCAGGGCATCCATCAATCTAATGCCCTTCAAGACCTTTCAATCTCTATATCTTATGCCCTATATGCAAAGGGTGAAGGATGTAAAGATCACAGGATTCAATCAGAATTCGGAAAAGCCATCGGAAAAGTCACCGTCAATTGACTCTGGGGGATTTTGTCACCAGGGTGACCTTCTTTATCATTGATGCCAACACATCATATAGAGTCTTGCTTGGGAGACCCTGGCTACATGAAAATTGGGTCATTCCATCAACCCTCCATCAATGCATTAAATATGCAAAGAAGGGAAGCAGCACACAGTCTTTGCTGATCAAGCCCCGTTTCGGGAAGATGAATGCAACCTGACTGATGCCCCTTTATATCTTGGAGGACCAATCTTCCACCCTCCTCCCTCTCTAAAGGGAAAGTAAGCAAATTGAGTCCTCAAATGAAGACAATGAAACTGGCGAGCTTTTTGTGATAAACAAAAGCCTTGCCAAATCACCTGCAAATACTTCTCAAAGTAAAGCACCCCCCAGAACGGCGGAGCATCAGTTATGAAGCGGATCATATAAGTCAGGTCATCAATGGGAGCATTCCTCTGCCATCCAATGCATGCAGATCTGCTCTCTAAAGCAAGAACAAGTGTCCGGCGATTAAAAACTTTCGTCGTCACTTATCAAAGAAAAGAAAGAAAAAAGATGCAAGAAAGGCAGCAAAGCCAATCCTCTTCTACAAAGGGGAATTGATCCTCCCAACTTATACAGGGGATGATTTTGGTTGGGAAGATAGTCCAATAACCAACTAGAATCAATACAAGAAATGGCTGATATGCCAGAAAAAATTAAAGAAATGTGCAGAAAGCAGAAAATTCCTCAGGTACAAGATGTCTCCCGAGAAATTTCTTCAAGCAACTATGGGACCCTCTCAAGTCCGGGGGCAACCTCCATTCTCTGGAAGAGATACCAGAGGATTAGGTTATGATACCAATCCTCCTATACAGTCAATGTTGTTGGATCATCATCAGAGGTCTGCAGCACCCAGAATAATCAGGAGTGTTCCAATTCCAACTCTCAAGATATTACCTCTCAGCTCTATCAAATGAATATCAAATGAAGAGCTACCAGAAGAATTCTGCAAGCAATCTTCATCCACAAATTCTGAAGATACAAATTCCTATGAAGTCTACATCGCCAATCTGATGATGAAGGAGATTTCATAGATCTTCAGCCAGCTCCTCAAGAAATTGAAGATGGTGGACAGGCCACTATTGATGAATTAATTGAACTCAATCTCGGGAGTCAACAAGAGCCCCGGCCTATCTTTATCAGTGCCCTTCTTGATGAACAAGAAAGGCAATCCTATCAAACTCTTCTCCTGGAATTCCAAGACTGTTTTGCTTGGAATTACAAAGAAATGCCAGGACTGGAGCCATCAGTCGCTGAGCATGAATTATCCATACTGCACACGGCCAAGCCTGTCGAACAAGCTCAAAGGCGTATGCGGCATGAACTAGAACTGAAAGTGAATACTGAAGTCGACAAGCTTTCTGAAGTGGACTTCATCGAGCCGTGCATATATCCGATATGGCTCGCCAATATTGTTCCGGTGAAGAAAAAGAATGGTCAGATCCGGATATGCATCGACTACAGGGACTTGAATAAAGCATGTCCCAAGGATGATTCCCCAGTTCCAATCACTGAAACAATGGTGGATATGACCACCGGCTATGAAGCCTTGTCTTTCATGGACGGATCTTCCGGTTACAATCAAGTCCGGATGGCAATCAAAGATAAGATCATACTGCATTCAGATCACCCAAGGTATCTTCAACTACAAAAGGATGCCCTTTGGCCTGAAGAATGCAGGAGCTACATATCAAAGAGCCATGACCAAGATATTCAATGAAATGATCCATGATGTGGTTGAATGCTATGTCGATGACTGATTGTCAAAACCAAAAAACGAGAGGATCATCTATACGATCTTCGCCGTGTTTTTGAAAGGCTTCGCCAATTCAAATTGAAGATGAACCCTATGAAATGTGCATTTGGGGTTTCAAGTGGCAAGTTCCTGGGCTTCATCGTCAAATATCGGGGAATAGAAATAGACCCTGACAAAATCAAGGCGATCCAGCAACTGCCTTCTCCTCAAAATTTGACAGAGCTAAGGTCACTTCAAGGGAGATTAGCCTATATCAGGCGATTTATATCCAATCTCTCAGGAAGATGCATGCCGTTCGGCAAATAATGAAGAAGATGCTCCCTTCATCTGGGACCAAGATGTCAGGATGCTCTTGAACAAATTAAGAGTATCTACTCACTCCTCCAGTCCTAGGGGCACCAGTTAATGGAAGCCTCTTATACTCTATATTGCAGCTATGGATGCTTCTCTGGGAGCTCTATTGGCACAAACAAATGAAGATGATAAAGAGCAAGCTTATATTATCTTAGCAGAAAGCTAATTGGTCCGGAACTCCGGTATGCTCCAATGGAAAAATATGCCTAGCACTGGTATTTGCTGTAAAGAAATTGAGGCATTATCTGCTGGCTCATGAAATTAAACTCATCTCCAGTATGATCCAATCAAATATCTGCTGAGGCAACCCATATTGTCAGGAAGACTCGCGAAATGGGCTCTGCTCCTTATGGAATTTGATATCATATACATCCCACAAAGGGCAATCAAAGGGCAAGGCTTGGCCGAGTTCTTGGCCGCACATCCAGTGCCAGAAGATTCCCCTTTATCTATAAATCTCTCCAGAAGAAGAAACTCTTTCTCCTGCAAGTGAAAATTCAGTTCTCGAAGAGGTTGCCACAATTGAGCTACCCTCTTGGGATTTATATTTCGATGGAGCTTCTCGAACTCTTCATTATACTGATGGTTCTACCACAGTCTCTACTGGAGCAGGAATCGTCTAGTCACTCCATGGAGGATCCTGTACAACTCCTGCGCTCTTATGAAGCCACTCACAAATAATGAAGCCGAATATGAAGCTCTGATTATTGGGCTCCGGCTGGCTCTCGAAATGGGAATCAAAGGCATACAAGTTTATGGTGACTCGCAGCTGGTCATCCGACAAATATTGGGCCAGTATGAAGTCCGTAAACCACAATTGCTTCCATACTATACCACTGTCATGAAGCTCAAAGAAAAATTCAACTTCTTCGACATATCCTATGTGCCGAGAAGTGAAAATTCTCAGGCTGATGCTTTAGCCAAATTGGCTTCTGCTATAAAATTGCCTCCTGAAGGGGAATTGGACATAAGTGTCCGCCACAGAAGGCTCATGCCGAGTATCCTTGACAACGAGTCTGATGTTACAATTGAAGAAATATATAATGCAGAGCTAAATACAACAAATGAATCTGAAGATTGGCGCGAGCCGATTATTAAGATCAAGGGGTTGGCTACCTCCTGATCGAGCACAAAGAATTCAGCTCTTACGCAGGGCTACATCATATCAAATAATAGCAGATCAACTATATAAGCTGGTCCATGAAAAGAAAGGGCCAGTGCTCCTCAGATGCTTATCCCCAAAGAAGCCAAAATCATCATGAAAGAAGTTCACTCCGGGCTGTGTGGTGCACACCAGCAGGAGAAAAGATGAAAATCAACATCAAGTTAAAAGGCTTCTACTGGCCTACCATGTAGCGGATTGCATCCAATGCCCGTACATGTCATCAGTGCCAAGCATTTGGCCCTATACCAAGGAAATCACCAAATGTATACATCCCACTGCGCCAACATGGCCGTTCGCCGAATGGGGTATGGATATTGTGGGACCATTCCCACCTTCATCTCAAGGCCACAAGTTCATACTGGCTGCCACAGATTACTTCTCTCGGTGGGCTGAAGCTATCCCATAAGGGAGGTAACCGAGAATCAGTCGCCAAATTTGTCAAGCAAACATAATATACAGATTTGGACTCCTCACAGGATCATATCCGATAATGGGTCGCAATTCAGAAACAAAACAATATATGCCTTGGCGGCAAAATTTCATATTGATTGGAGAACATCGTCAGTATATAATCCACAGGCAAATGGTTGGCAGAAGCCTTCAACAAAACCCTCTGTAAATTGCTTGCCAAGATAGTCGGCAACAGAAAGCGGAATGGGGAGAAAAGGTTCATGAAGCCTTGTGGGCTTATCGAACTGTATATAAAACCCCTACCGGATGTTCGCCCTTCTCCTTGGTATACGGAGCTGAGGCCATGATCCCTATAGAAATTGAAATGGCATCCTATCGGGTGGCAATCCAAGGTGAACTACAAAATCAGATCAAGATCAATGGAAAGAAGACTCGAGGAGCTCTCCAATCTAGAAGGAAGGCGCCTCGAGGCATACAAGTCTCTCCAAGTATATCAGGCTAGAATGGTTCGAGCATTCGACAAATTAGCAAGACCCAGAGCTTTTAAGCAAGGGATCTTGTCATGGTCAAATGCAGAGAAGCAATGGCCGGAAAGTCATGTGGCAAACTTCAACCCACTTGGCTCGGTCCATATATCGTCACTCTGGCATATGAAGGAGGCGCATATCGGCTAGTTGACCATAAAGGTAATGTGCCCTTTCCCCCGCTTAACGGAAACACCTGAAATTGTATCACGCGCCAGAGCATGAATTCCCTGGCCAGCCGTCAAAACAAAAACCGATCACCCAAAAAGGACATGAACCCCAAAGAAAATAAAAAAAATGATGATGAAGTTTTGCCATAGATGGGGGCAAAGGAATCAAACTTCCACTTGCCCGTCATGTACTCCAAAACTTCAGTCCCTACTGAGCATAAAGCCAAGGGCATCCCATGTATAACCCCAAAAAAGGAAAAATTCAATGAAAGCTGGAGGTTATTTGGCATATTCCCGCCAAATGAGGTTCCAAGATACAATGACAAGCAACACCAAATCCAAAATACCCCACCCATAGCCAGCAAACCAAAAGGTAGGCTATGTCAAATCCAATACCAAAACCATAGCCAACAAACCAAAAAGGTAGGCTATGTCAAAACCATACCAACACCATAGCCAGCAAACCAAAAAGGTAGGCTATGCCAAATCCAAATACCAAACCATAGCCACAACCCAAAGGTAGGCTATATCAAATCCAAATACCAAAACCATAGCCAACAAACCAAAAAGGTAGGCTATATCAACCAATACCAAAACCATAGCCCAAGCAAACCACAAAGGTAGGCTATGCCAATCCAATACCAAAACCATAGCCAGCAAACCAAAAAGGTAGGCTATGCCAAATCCAAATACCAAAACCATAGCCAGCAAACCAAAAAGGTAGGATGCCAAATCCAAATACCAAAACCATAGCCAACAAACCACAAAGTAGGCTATATCAAATCCAATACCAAAACCATAGCCAACAAACCAAAAAGGTAGGCTATATCAATCCAAATACCAAAACCATAGCCAGAACCAAAAGTAGGTTATGTCAAAACCATACCCAAAGTCATAGCCAGCAAACCAAAAAGGTAGGCTATGTCAAAACCATATCCAAAATCATAGCCAGCAAACCAAAAAGGTAGGCTATATCAAATCCAAAATACCATGACCATAGCCAACAAACCACAAAAGTAGGTTATGTCAAATCCAAAACCAAAGCCAAAAAACTGAAATAATCTAAACCCCGAATCCAAACCCAAACTCCATGCCAAAGCCCATAACAATACCCAAAATTGAAAAAAAAAAAACAAATCTTCACGCTCAGAAGCCATCACCATCCATCCCATCCTAGCTCACCACCATCCATCCCAGTTCACCACCCGTTTCAGAACCAGACCCTCACCTTTTGAGTATCTGAGCTAGTCAAATCTTCAAAAAAAGAGGAGAAATAAAAAAAAGAAAGGGGTTAAAAATAGAGAGACCCCGATGGACTTAAGTATACAATCCTTGTATACTTAAGGGTAAAAAGATCAAAAAATCCAGCTGAGGTGAAAACCGAGAGGGCGCTTCAGGCAAAAATGGATAACCCCTCAACGTGAAAACCGGAAGGGCGCGTTGGAAAAAGCTAAAGGGGGCCAGTCTTGGTGAAAACCCGAAAGGGCGCTAAGACTGGTAATGTGACAAAAAAAGGCAAGAAAAATGATGATGGAAAGGAGGATTCTCAGTTCTCCATTCATACAAGTCACCACGTTACAAACTTGCAGAGGGTAAAGATACCACATAGAAAGGAAACCAGGATAAGCCCAATATACAAATGTTGTGCTGTGAAACAAAGGCAGGAAAGCTTCCTCCTCTCCAGCTTTTCAAAACCAAGTACAAACCCTTTATCCCGGCACAAGCATCAAGAGGGGGCGAAATTCAATCCCAAAGCCAAACAATGAATACCATTCCAGACTCCATTCAAAACCAAGTCCAGGGCCAAATCAGACCCAAATCACATACTCATATCCAAACCCAAATCCAAAATACCACAAAGGGACTCAAGTCACCCAACGTACTCATATTCAAACCCAAATCCACATCCAATCCAAATTCCAAAATCAAATCCCAAATTCAAATTTACAACCATTGGCCAAATTCAAATATCAAACACATCTGAAACCATCACTCATACCATAACCAAGCTTTCAGCCATTCACGCATCCAAGTCAGTCAAGTCCTCGACGGCTTTGGTAAAAAAAAAAGAAAAAAAAAAGAAAGGGGTTAAAAATAGAGATACCCGATGGACTTAAGTATACGGCCCACTGTATGCTTGAGGGTAAAAAGATCAAAAGAATCCAGCTGAAGTGAAAACCCGAAAGGGCGCTTCAGGCAAAAATGGATAACCCCTCAACGTGAAAACCCGAAAGGGCGCGTTGGAAAAAGCTAAAGGGGGCCAGTCTTGGTGAAAACCCGAAAGGGCGCTAAGGCTGGTAATGTGAAAAAAAAAAAAAAGAGACAGAAAATGAAAGAAGGAATTTCCGTCCTTCATATTTTTATAGCCGTAAGGTCATGAGTCACCATGTTACAGAATTACAAGGGGTGACAGATAGTCACACCCATATACAAGGCGAAGTTAAAACAACGAGCCTAAAATACAAAGGTTATGATGAGAAGCAAAGCCAAGAGGGTGCCTTCTTCTGCAGCCGCTCTGCCTTCTTAACTTTGGAAGATCCGGTCCGGCGAGAGTCGTCTCCATCTCTGACATGGGGGCCCCTCTCTTCGGGATCTTCAACTTCATCTCTGGCATCTTGAGCCTGACAAGATATTGCCTCGCCAAGCTCGCGTTCCAGCCGAGCCATCCGCAGTTGTCGCGTCTTTTGACGCTTGCGCACTTCAGCAGCCTGGAGATCATCGGCTTCAGCATCGCTCTCCAGAACTTCGATCCGCTGAGCCCAGGTCGTCTCAACCTGACGGGTGTACACCCTGTTCCAAACATCGGTGATGAAAGTCATCCAACGCTCCTGCTGGATTCCCATGCTAAAGGCAGATCCAGTATGTTGCTCCAGCGCCTCTCGAATAACTTCAATAGGCGCCGGGTCTGTGGAGTCTGCCAATGCCGTAATTCGGCCAACAAGGAATTCCCAGCAGCCATCATCAGCAAAGTGCGGGGCTGGTTGCGTTCCTACAGGCCATCTTATACCATGCTCTGGGAGCACCAACCTCAAGGGCGGAGAGCCTCTTCGTCAGAATTCGGCATGACATCTGCCCAAGAAAAAAGAAATCAGCAGCAAAGAAAAAGTGACAAGCCGAAGCTGATTCTGAAGGTTGAGCGCGAGGTCTGACGCTCCAGGGCATGGATCTTGAGAGGAGCTGGGAAAATATGCGGATTTGCATAAAACTGCTCCCCATCATATGGGAAGGTGGAGGAACATAGGTAAAATCTGTCTGGTGAAGGCCTCCGCCTCCACTTGTGGTGTCCCCACTGAAAGGCAGATTGAGCTGGCAAGTCCAAAAACGGGCTCATCGAAATTCCCCAACTCGGGATGGAGAAGTTCGCCCCTGAGGCAGAATATGAATCTGTCGTCCCCCAGCCGAACAGTTGATCGCAGAATTCTGCCCCTTTAAAAGCAAATACAGCAAAGGAGGAGGATTAGCCATGAAAAGAAATATGTCATGAAAAACTATATAGGGTTTGAGAAAATCGGCTCACCAAAAGAA
Organism: Colocasia esculenta; assembly: GCA_014218235.1. Lineage (NCBI taxonomy): Eukaryota > Viridiplantae > Streptophyta > Magnoliopsida > Alismatales > Araceae > Colocasia > Colocasia esculenta. Next base: position 141,753,382 of record CM024757.1, read on the forward strand.
GTTGTCCCTACAGGAGGTTCCTCCACAGGTCTCGGAATATAGACCTCAACGGGGGCAGAAGAATATTCTCCTTCTGAAACTCCCAGTTCAGTATATGTGAATCCTGGGCAGTCAACATCGGCACCTACCACCCCAGAAAATGCAAAATGGGAGGGAGCACCATCAGTCCCCTCTTCGGGCAAAAGATCTGCTGTACCATGCACTGTGCTCCCGTTTCCCTCTCTATGAAAAATAGGGGGACTTTCGGGCAGAGAACCACACTCATCTGGAAGGGGTGAGCCGGCGCCCGCCTCATCAGTTTCATCATCTAGCGCAGAAGAATATGGAAGAAATCAATATGAGAACTGATGATAAAAGAAAGCAGAGAGGCGGGAAAATGATAGAAGAATATACCGCTCGAGGAGGCATATGCAACCTCTTTGGCCTTTTCGGCTCTTCTATTGGTAGAGGAAGAAGGAGCGCCAGGGCGAGTCCCGTTGCCCCTATCCCCGTTAATCCTCAAAGCGGGAGTAGCTGGAAGACGAGGTCGCCATAAAAAAAAAAGGGAAAGAAAAAAGGAAGAAAAAAAGAGGAGGAAGAAGAAGAGAAAAAGGGGTGGCTTACGTGCTGACTCTGATGAAGGCCTTGGTACCAGCTGAAGGAAGGTGGTGCTGCAAGCTTCCCCCACTCTCTTCATAATATCCTGAACATCTCGAAATGTCTTGGCATTTTCCAGCCGAGGGATATATTCCAGAGGCCCGATATTGCCAATTACATTATAAGATGTCTTTCATCGTGTCCATCCGGCATGGCCGATGCTCTCTGGGGGCAGCTTTGTCGACAAAGGTACTGCAGGAGAGTGACCGCAGTCAGCCAATAAATGGTCCCACCAGCTATATGATGAAGAATCATCGCTGGCGACCGGGGCTTTTGTCCAAAACAGCTCCATAGGTGCCAGAGCGGTATTTCCCCTGATAATAATACCTGTCATTTTCGGCCTTGGTATTATGTGACACACTGGCATCATAGCGCCTCTTATATGAGGCTGCTATGCTAGAAAAGTGCCGGTTAAATATGCCTCGTCAATGAAGACCGGGGACAAGCTGTATTGCACAAGCCGAGAATCCTCCCTCTCCCTTATTTTGCCAGGGGAGAGTCGGAAAATACCGCTCCGGTCAAACCACCATCGGGCATAAAATATATCCATATGTCCCGTCGTTCCTGGCGCAGGAAGGGCGCATGCTGAACCTGTTTCAGGACGACGGAAATGATTCCACCAACTTGCAGCCGTCATGTGGACATCATGACCGCGTTGGAGTCGAAGTGACAATGGAAATTCCGCAGGTGGCGGGATAGATTGATCGTACCCGAAATTTCTGGCAAATCGCGAAGGGTAATAGGGCTCAGTGATGAGAGTCGACCCTACGCGATACACCAGTACTCCGGGACGAATACAGCATAACCAGTCCTGATATACAGATTGGCTGGGGCTATTGCTATTTGCTGAATGATATTGTGGCCCGTCAGAAGGTCTGGGTGCAGAAAGGCCTGGTTCCTCGGGATACATTGTCAAATTGGAGTAACCCTGCTCATTGTTCGGCAGAAAAGACAAACTGGACCTGGTACTCATCAGCTCCGTCAGCGGATCTCCAGCTGGACGATTCCGGAACATTAAAATTAATGGAGCTGAAGAGCGGGGCAAATCAATTGTCTGACACAAACTAGGCAGCAAGAGGCCGGCCCAAGCACTCAAGTAATGGGTGGGTAGCTGCACCTTCCGATCCCGGGGACTGGGATGTGAGCTCAACGATCCCAGCCCGTGAAATATATTTGCTAGTGCTGCAGGGGCCAAAGCAAGTTGACGGCCCTCTGCCAAAAGGCAAGCAGGATAAATAAGGCCTGGCCGAATATATTCCTCTCCATGGGGAACCACAAAGCTGGACAGCCAGTAAACTAAGTAAGCGGCCAAATAAGTGCGGTCAGGTAGCCGCCGAGGGTTCCAACCCATATCCTTCGGGGCACAAATGAATCGTCCCCGGGAAGGCTTCCTCACTTCTAGCTGTTGATACTCTTCTAGACAGCGACCCTCAACTGAAAAACTATCGAAGAAGCAAAATGGCCCATTATAAAAATATCGAAGCCAGGCATTCTGACTGACCTTATAGTTGAGGAAGGCGAAGATGCTTTGTCTGTTTTCCCGACACGGGCCAGGTCCCGCCATACTTTTGTCAGGAAACGGAGGCTATATGGATAGAAATACTGGCCAGAGCCATTGCTGCGGTGGCTATGCAAGTCATCCAATACAATTTCTTCATAAAGAAGCCCAGATATCGGCAGGCCTGAAATTTGGTGGAAACCCCATAAGTCAATGGAAGTTTCACCCTCAGCGTCCCGAAGGTATTCCATCGGGGCTAAATCTCTCTACCAAACCTCGGAGAATACCTGTGTAACAGGGATAGTCATACAGTGCTGCCTCAACAGCTCCATAATGCCAGATTTCTTCAAGATTTCACCATAGTGGTGCAAAACACCAGTCAACCACTCTGTGGCCCCATAACGAAAGATATGAGAAGATACAACTGACCAGTGGCCATACCAGCTGGGAGAAGTGAAATCGATAATCCGGTCCAAAAGACACCGGATATCATGACTTCCAGCGGCATACCGGGAGTCACTGGGCATCAGATAAGTGCCGTTGATCTCCATTGCAGTCGTATGGCGATTCTGCAAGTTCCAGATAACAGGGGACAGCTTCCGTGACCGAGTATAACAATCAAGGTCACGATTATAGGGGCCAAGGTTATCAGCCGTCAGCATCCTCGTCAAAGGCATATATCCCAGAGGAAAACTGGGGTAGGAAAAGGCACAGGTACCCAGAAGGCTATCCGGAACCTTAAAATGGCAAATTCCAAGTACCTCCTCTCAGCCAAAATGCAGGGATCATCCTTGGACATATTGGGTGGGATGAACTGCTGGATAAAGGAAAATAATTCCCTGTCAGATGGGAAATGGCTTGGATAGCCTCCTCTCCGCATATAATGATAAGTCCCCTTTCGAAGACAGATGCGAGAGTGATCCACTGAGCCGTTTGGGGCAAGACCTTCAGGATTGAGGGTTGCTACTATATGGTAACCACTATCCAGAGAAGATAGATTGGCTTCAGTGATACGAGGCCTCGCCAGGGCAGGCATCATAATTCCTTTCGGAACAACCCCGTCACGGGTCTTCTGGCTGTGGTTGTCACGGGCCAAATAATTCTTCTTGAAAGGCATGATGAAAGCCTGGGAAACCACAGGTAAAACAGAAGGGAAATCAGAGAAAGAAAAAGACAGTAAGTCTAGCTGAGCAGAAATGGGATCTACAAAAAATGCTCCGGAATGCAAAGCAAGGATTTGCACGGGTCGCGTGTCGTCACTTTCAGTTCCGACACGTGTCCCGTGGGGGGCATTTGTTGGAAGGTAAAAGTGTGACACGTTTATTTCAGCGGAAATACAAAAATCTATCAGATGATGGTCCGACTAGCCTAGTTAAAGCCTATTTTGGCGGACGACGGTTCGAGTCGCGGACATGATGAAGGGGCGTTGGGCCACGAAGATTAAATGTTGGTTATCAGCAGGCCTGGTTACAATACATTATCAGCAGCCTGCTCAGAGGCCAGAAAGTTGTGATTTAAAATGACCCCAAGGTTATTTAAGTTACAAAATTATTCAGTGGGATACTTCCTCAAAATTTAGCAGGGGAGTTCCGGCCCTTAAAATGGTGCCCGGAGTCCCGGTTAAAATGAAAGTACAAGGAGAACATGTCTCCGTCCAAAGTACGAAGCACGGAAAAATCCGGCAGCACAAGGTCTATAGACCAGTACGAAGGACAAGTACAAAGAACAAGCTCCGGCAGCGCTCTCCGATCGGGCAGAACTCCGAGAAGTCAGGGCGAGGCGCCGAAGAAACGGAGCAGGATTCCAGCAGCAATTCCGGCAGCACAAGGTCTATAGACCAAATACGAAGAACAAGCACAAAGAACAAGCTCGAGGAAGAACTCCGAGGCTTGCAAAGGCACCCTCCGATCGGGCAGAACTCCGAAGTCGGGCAGAACTCCGAGACAGAAGAAAAAACTCCAGCACCTGGGCATATACCCTTGTAAATGAGGGGGTGTAGGGGGGGTATTTATAGGCAAAATCCCCCCTCTCCTCTCTCTCTCCATCGGTTAGGACCCCCTAACCGATGGTGACCTCAACATGAGGTCACCATCGGTTAAGGGGGAATGAGGTCACCATCGGTTAGGGGCTCTCTCTCTCCTCTCCCACGCATGTAAAGGGGCCGAAACCCCTATAAATACCCCCCCTATTCCATAAGGAAAGGGGGTCTTGCTTGGCCTCGGCGAAGCCCTGTTGGGAAATCCCAGGAAAATAGAAAAGAGCCTCTGCTCATTTCCTCTCCATTCTCAAATCCCCCCTGTCCGGTGCAAGGTACAAATCCCCTTCTTTAGCCCGATAGGCCAGGCGCGGAAAGGAGAGCGGTCGGCGTAATCGTCATCAACATTCCTTCTTAATCCCCATCTCCCACATCGAGCAAGACTCTGTGGGGTGATATTCTCGGGTTTAAATGCCGTCCATATCGAGCAAGACTCTATGGACACATGGTATTTAAATACCCATGTTCTCCCCGCCCATCGAGCGAGACTCTGGGATGGTGGATTTTGTGCTTATATGTATATGTTTTCTTGAGGAGACTCTGCCCAAGCGGAGGTTCTGCCCAAGGACATATTCGTATATTCGCAAATTTGTGTTCTTATATATATGTTTCTTAAGACGAAACTCTGCCCAAGTGGAGATTCCGTCCGAGAACACATATATAAAGATTACGAATTTGTAACTATACAAATATGTTCCTTAAGGAGAATCTCGCCCAGGCAAAAATCTCTTTCAGGGGACGTATCCATGTAAACACAAACTCGTGTTATATGTATGTTTCTTAGAGGAAACTCTGCCCAAGCGGAGGTTCTGTCCAAGAACATATTCGTATATTCACAAATTTATGTTCTTATGTATATGTTTCTTAGAGGAAACTCTGCCCAAATGGAGATTCCTTAAGAACATATCCATAAAATCATGAATCTGCCAATATACGTATATGTCTCTTAGCTGGAATCTTGCCTGGACAAAGTTCCCTCTAAAATCATATCGTATAATCACGAACTCTATGTTTATGTAAATGTATTTCTTAGTGGAATCTCTGCCCAAATGGAGACTCTGCCCGAGAACATATCTATATAATCACAAATATGCCATCATTGTGTATATGTTTCTTAGAAGGACTCCCGCTCATACGGGGCTCTTCCTGTCGGATACTCTGTTCAAATGGAGATGCGTTTGAGAATATATTACAATGCGCAAATTTGTGATTATACACATATCTCTCGAGGTAAAATCTCTCCGGGCAAAGCTTCTCCCGAGAATACACGGACATAAGCATACCAATATGAAAATTTACAAGGACACCCTGCCTAAAGCAGTGACTTGTCAAGACATACTCATATATTCAAAAAAAGAAAAAAGAGGATTGTGATAATATACACACATCCAAAGAAAAAGGAGGACAAGACAAGAACCGTGCTCGGACACCCCAAATGGGAGCACATCGCACTCCACGAGAAGTATATCCGTGGAAATGGACTTCGGACAGAGAACACAAATATGACAAGAACTTCCGTAGAGATACATCCATATGATCTCCGGAAATTGCACCCGCACAAGCATGAAATGAGGAGAAAAAAACTCTACCTCAAATTCGGACTCTGCCTAGGAACGGCATTACAAAAGAACTCATATAAAAATCCGCACAATCACCTTCTAATACGGAAGTGTTGCTCCGGGTTAAACCCCCAAGTTCAGAATCATAAATCCACGGGCATGCACCCGTTCATGATAATAATCCCCATGTTTTCCCAAATAAAAATCCATAATCAACCTTTGCAAAAAGGAGGAAAAGACCTCAAATCGGTCCATGGGTATATACCCGCTCCCCTTTTCAAAAGAAATCAAACTTTGGGCTTCCACAAAGGCAGTCGTTTTAAAAATGAAAAAACAAAGCAAAAAGCATTTCAAAGTAATCAAAAGAAAGGAAAAACATGTCATAATCAGGATTTTCTAAAGCATGTATATTTCTCTCGTCCTTTTACTATGAAATGGTATTCGGGTTAGAAATTGGTATTAATAATACCGAGGTTTAACTCGATGTAAACGTAACATCGATTCCGATCGATGGAGATGGAGGTCCAGCACATGCTACCCTAATTGCCTGATGAGAATAGACATGGGACTCAAGAAGTTCAGATAAAAAAACGGCGCACCCGTCCGTTCGCGGACACCCCCGTCCGTTCGCGGACATACCCGTCCGTTTCACGGACACCATACCTGTCCGTTTCACGGACACCATACCTGTCCGTCTCACGGACACCATACCCGTCCGTCTCACGGACACCCAAATTTCCTTCCGCATTGCGCGGATTCTTTCTTCTGTCTGTTGGACAGGCTGGCACGCCCCGCGATATAAAAATCAAAGCATGCGAAACAAATGAATACCCCTCAATGGAATGAAATGAATAAACCAAAAAAATGTGATGATCCATAATGATGTACTCTGCATATGTTCTCTCTTCTATACACTCTCCCTCATCTTCCCCCCCGTGTCAACAGCGGGGTGCACCCCCGCCAGACCGGGCGGGGGCACCCCCGCCGGGTCGGGCGGGTGCACCCCCACCGGTTCAGGCAGGGTGCACCCCCGCCAGACCGAGGGTTGCACCCCCGCCAAGTCAGGAGGGGTGCACCCCCGTCGGGTCAGGCGGGGTGCACCCCCGCTGGGTCAGGCAGGACGCACCCCCGCCGGCCGGGGGTGGCACCCCCGCCAGACCAAGCAGGGGGGGACTCCCGCCGGCCGGCCCTGGTCTGGCGGGACTTTGCCCGTGGGACCCACCCTTGGGGTGGTCCGACGCCGTGCACTCGCACCCCCGCCGGGCCGTGCACCCCCGCCGGGCCGTGCACCCGCGCTGCCTATAAATAGAGGGGCAGCACTCCACTTCAAAAGACACACGCGCAAATAGAGAGAGAAACGCGCAAGAAAAGCTGTAGCTCTCGCCCCCAGCTCTTGCCCCCGTTTGGTGGAGTTCATCCTCGCATCGAGACCTTTGTCTCCGCCCAGCGAGGCGGTCCGTGTTCCCACGGGTGTCGGGCCATCCCGCGCTCCGTTCGTGCCAAGAAGCTGCAGGTCATTACATAAGATCCGGCACCTGACGTTTTGTACATAAGTCCTCCGGTGTTTTAAAATAACACGCGTAGAGGCATTCTGTCCGACGGAGGTACAAACACCCCGTCGTCGACGTGAATACAAGTATTATGGTGTGTAAAAGTCCGACGGTGGCACAAACACCCCGTCGTTGACACAAATGTAACCATCATGTCATGTACGAATCTAACGGAGGTATAAACACCCCGTTGTAGATGTAAATGTATATGACACATCTGTAAACGCCCAACGGAGGCACATACACCCCGTTGCGAGTGTAAATGAAATGACATATTTTGTAAACGCCTAATGGAGGTACAAAAACCCCATTAAAAGCGTCAATGTAAATGTCATAAATACACTTGAGCAATTTGTGGAAATTTACTTGTCATCTATTTCTTCTAAATTTCGGCATAAGGTCTTTTAACAAACGTATCGCATCGAAGGTGTTCGAGTTTTTTACTCGATGTAAGTGAAACACCGACTTCGGTCGGTGGGGAACGGTCCAGTACACGACCACTCCAATCGCCTTGAAAATACGAGCGCACGCGGAAAAAATGAAATGAAATATTCGAGGGCTTCAGGGTTTACACCCAATGCACCTTATAAAATAAATCTTTGTCTGTTTCCTGTAAACAGTCTGGCACGCCCGCAGCGAGAAAAATATAAAGCCTCCGAGGCGAAAGTATCGGAGGGGCCTTAATCTAACAAAAGATAAATTTCCGCGTTCCAACAGGGTCTTATTCATAAGACTCATTTCGAGTCAATGCTAAAGACTCAATTCTAGGTCTGTCTAAAAGGCTCGATGTGAGTCCGTTCATAAGACTCTATTGAAAATGCTTGTTGTAACGTTTAAGTCTGTTTCATAAGGCTTGATTCTAACTTGTAGGTTTGTCGAAAAGGCTTGATTTGAGTCCATTCATAAGACTCGATTGAAAAGGCTCGTTTTGAGTCCGTTTCATAAGGCTCGATTCAAAAGGGCTTGTTTTGAATCTATTCTTAGGGCTTGATTAGAAAAAGCTTGTTTTGAGTCTGTTCTAAGGAATCTATTTCTGAGACTCTATAGCAAAAGGCTTGTTTTCACGAGGCTCAATAGGAAATGCTCGATTGAGTCTTGTTTATAAGACTCGATAAGAAATATCCGATAGAGTCTTATACTAACTCAATTTGGGAATACTCGATAGAGTCTTTTGTTGTTTTCTAAGGACTCGTTTCACCGGGCTCGTTTTAGATTGGGTCTGAGACTCGATTTTGAGAGTCTTAGACTCGATTCTCAGCTTATTCACATTTTGGTCTCCTGTTTGCCTTTCTGGGAAAATTTGTAGCAATAAAACTTTAAATGTTTATTTTATAAAATACTGAAATATATAAAATAAATTTGCGTTGCTACATCTTGTTTAATCGGACATGTTTCCAACCACTTCAAAGAGCCATACATCATATACCGAGCACTTGGGTATGAAGTGTATCGGTCTTGGTATCTGCACAACATCGGGAACTTATGTCCACCTAAAGCTCTTCCACCTAAAGATGAAGTCTTTTTTCTACAATGGTTCTTACTCTGGAATGTCTTCTTTCTGCTTCTGGGAAGACCACTAATCCCTCAAAATTCTGTAACTGTACCCTCGCTCCATGTTCCTCTACATGCACTTAATGTCTAGTGGTTAAACACTTTAACTTTTCAACCCAGCACTGAATTCTACCCAAGAATTGACTTGGTTGAAAATTTTAAATCACAGAATGTGGCTCACGGGTGAAACTGAACAGTTACCACAGCTTAAGGTTCCAAACCGCCGCACAATCTTCCCAAAATAATGGTTTTAAATACACTAATAAAGACTAAGTGTTGCCACACGAATTTCCTGTTAATAAAACCTAAATTCCATGTAATAGAATCTGAAATAATGTTTTAATTTGATTAAACAAAATTCTCGGTCATAACAGATACTTAGCCAAAGGAAACCCAAAAACTCATGCCCTAAAGTACACAATTGGTTATCGAAACCCACTTAATCGATTAAGGGACTCGTGGAGTAGCACTCAGCTACAGAAACACAGGCTACATTGGGACACATAATCGATTAAGTGCCATAGCGTGGGACTTAGCCACAGAAACGGGACTTGCCATGGTAAGCATAATCGATTGTGGAGACACATAATCGATTATCTAACATTGGTACTTAGTCACAGAAAGCTAAAACTCACCGTAGCAGGACATAATAAATTATCGAGAGGCATAATCGATTAAGTCTACTCTGTGGAACTTAGTCACAGAATCAAAACTTGCATAAACAATCATATCAGTAAAAACTAAACAAACAACACATGAAACGAACTTTATAAGAGAATTATATGTCATAACATAATCTTTATTTCTTAAACTTCATCAGTTGTCCATGTAGGCCTCAAAATTTAATTCCAACTAAAAGGTCGATCTATTGGAATTCATTCCTTCGAAGCCTAAGACATATTTGACCTTACGAAATGGGGATGTTACAATTTGGGAGAGGATTGGGCAGTGTTTTCAACAATCTCTGCCCAGTGCATAAGGGTTCTGCATTTGTTCTCCAAATGCAGAGGCCATGGACTCAGAAGTACGATGAAATTATTTGGTGGCTCATCCTGCATGCCATTCTTTGGGCTACATCTATGTACAGAGGATGTCCATATCTCCTTGCTCTTTTTGCTTTTGAGGAGTTCAGGGGGAACACCGTCTTGGTGTGGATTCCTTTTTGTAAAGGGGCTTCTTACTACACATGTATATCCCTCCTCTCTTTTAATATAACCTGTGGTACTATCCACATTTCAAAAAAAAAAAAACAAGGAAATTGTAGCATATTGAGCTGAGCTATTTGCACGCATAGTCTTTGTGGCTCCTAGACAACATGTTTGCGACTGGCTCATATGTTCTTGGAACTTTATCACTAATTTCTGCTTACTGTTATTTGCCTGTGCTCAGAAGCAGTTGAAATTCATGCTCTTTTTTATGTCAGCATTAAATATATGCATTACTCAATGAGGCGTGCCTATCTTTTCAGTTATCTATTCTTTTCTTCAATTTTTCCTGTCATTGTTAATGAGTTTCAAAATGCAGATTTACATTCTTCTTTACAAAGAAGTTGCATTGGCTCTGAAGATCAACAGTGTATACAGTAAAAAGAGATTGCTTAACATTCACGAAAATGTGAAAGTTTTACGGTATCCTGATCATTTCTCAACAGGTGTTTATTTATGGTATGAATTCAACTCCTTTTAGTTTTTGAAAAGATCAATTTTTTCTTGAACTCAAATACTTTGATTATAATCCTTTTCTTTTTTATCTTCCAAAGAATGATTTAGGCTGCTGCTTCAGAAATTGCCAGTGGACAATGCTCATTGCTTAGGACATCTTTTCTTTCTTTAATGTAGTTTTCTGGGTTTGTTTGGATCCTTTTTTGTGGCTGGAATCTATCATTTTGCTAGAGTACAGGGGCTTCTTTTTGTAAACATCATTTCTTTTAAATGAAGAGTGGTTTTTCTGCCTTGATTTTTTAAAAAAGGAATGACATAAGATGCTGACAAGCATTGATGGTTTCTGCAGGTCGCATCATGAGAAGATTGTGATTGTTGATCATCGTATTTGCTATCTTGGTGGACTGGACTTATGTTTTGGTCGTTATGATACCCCTGAACATAAGGTCAGTGACTGCCCACCCTTTATATGGCCTGGGAAGGATTATTATAACCCCAGGTACGTTATCCCTTAAGTTGGAGTGCACTATAATGAATATGTTTTACTGTTACATTCTTAACTATTCTGTTTTGTCTGAATTAATTATCTTTCCCTAGGGAGTCTGAGCCAAACTCCTGGGAAGATACAATGAAAGATGAACTAGATCGTGCAAAATATCCTCGAATGCCATGGCATGATGTTCATTGTGCTCTATGGGGACCACCTTGTCGTGATGTGGCAAGACATTTTGTTCAGCGGTGGAACTTTGCTAAGGTTTGGTTTGTCTATTAGTATCCACTGTATGAGTTCCTCCTTTGAAGTCTATTTTTATTTGTTTTTCTCTATGTATTCTCAGAGAAATAAAGCTCCAAATGAGCAGACAATCCCTCTGCTTATGCCTCAGCATCACATGGTTATTCCACATTATATGGGGAAAAGCAAAAAGGTAAATGTTGGAAATAATGTGCAAAATCAGGATCATGGAGAATTGAAAAGGCAGGATTCTTTTTCCTCCAGATCGTCCTTTCAAGACATCCCTTTGCTTTTACCTCAAGAGACAGAGGAGCAAAGGATTTCAAATGGAGACCTTAAGCTGAATGGTCAGGATATTTCTCACAGTCATACTAGTCACCAGGCAGGACCGGGCGATTCTCATTCCGTAAGGCCAAAGATGAAAGTTCCATGCCAGATATGCAGTTGAAAGGCTTTGTTGACGACCTAGATGTTACACATGGTCAAAGGAAAAAACCTATTGATATTATGGCTCAGCCTGCTGTCCATAATCTGGAGAAGGAATGGTGGGAAACACAAGAACGCAGTGACCAAGTTGTTTCTGCAGATGAAGCTGGCCAAGTTGGTCCTTGCACACCATGTCAATGTCAGGTTTGTCATTTATGTAATTGCTTGGAATGTCCATAAGTACATTAATTATCAAGTATGATCTAGTAGTTATTTGTTGTCTTATGGTCTGGGATCCACATCTCATATAGACAGATAACATAAGTCTTTCATTGTAATGGTCTGTTTTAAATAGCATTGAAGTAATCTCTATATAGTGTCTCCCATAAAAAACAATGCACAGTTGACAATCTTACAAAGCTAACTTGTGTGACATTGAATTTAACTGTTATCTTGTTTTTTGATTTGTAGATTATAAGGAGTGTTGGCCAGTGGTCTGCAGGAACAGGCCAAACAGAGGAGAGCATTCATAATGCTTATTTTTCAATTATTGAGAAAGCTGAGCACTTTGTTTATATTGAGGTGAGAAGATTACATCTTTGATGTATCAGAAGTCACACTTAGTTAATCTTAATACAAGTTTTAGGGTTAATATGTTAGAAATATATTTGGCATGCTATTAGTTCTAGATGTAACTGCAAATATCGAGTAAGGTAGATTGATCTAATATGGCAGCTGTTGCATTCATTTGTTTACCGAATGTAGTAAGACAAACTTGCAAAAGAAAAATGTGCCTTGCTAGGACAAAAAGACTGAAGGTATGAAAAAGTATTCATGTTTTCATAGAATTTCTTTACCCCTCGTGGGAATCAGGATCAAGTACTTTATACCACTTTTTGCGATCTGTCATATTATTTCTTTCTTCTAGCTATCATAAAATGATTGAACTGATTCTGTGGCATGTCAATGATCATTCTGACAGCTTTCTTCATTGACCTTGTGACAAATGTTGTCACAAGAACAAAATTATGTATGTTTAAATGATAGCATTCTGGAATTGGCTATTCTCATTTGGGTTTGGCTTTACTCCAACCTATTAAAAGTTTCAATTCATTCAAGCATGCACTTTGCGATTGATTAATTTAGACTGCTTATGCTCCAAGGACCATGTTGATGTGATGGAGGAGTGGTTGGTGAAACTGGTTTAGTCAGAAATTAGGAACATTGGATGACATGTTGCACTCTTTTTGAACTTTCTGTGTTCGTCGTGAAGTACCTCATTTTTCTGTACCTTGGAGAATTCATTGATATAAGTATATATAATGTTTAGTGCAGATTGATAATCCAATTCTCTCTCTGGACATGGTATCTTTTGAGGTTTCTTTGGATGCATATAAGCAACTAATTTTGGTGCTTCTGAGTACAGCAAAGTAATAGAAAATCAAACTGTGTACTTTAGAATAAACTAATCGTAATTTTCGTTGGTGCATTTTCCCAGAACCAGTTTTTCATATCAGGCCTTTCCGGAGACGATATTATAAGAATCGTGTTTTGGAAGCACTGTATCGGCGTATCATGCGGGCAGAAAAGGAAAGAAAATGCTTCAGGGTTATCGTTGTAATACCTTTACTGCCTGGGTTTCAGGTACCAATTCTTTTTCTTTTTCTGAAAGAAAGTGGATTACACCAATTTTGATAAATATAGGTGATATAATCAAAGAAGAGAGGTCCTTTTCAACAAACAAGAAAGTAAAATATTACCCCAAAACTAGCCCCTTATTCCACTCCTCAGTTACCAATCCTTTGACACTTATTTATCTTTCAACAAGCTTGTTCCTTGTAACTTTTGCTACCACAGGGTGGATTGGATGATGGTGGTGCTGCATCGGTGAGAGCAATAATGCACTGGCAGTACCGGACTATTTGCAGAGGGCCAAATTCAATACTGCAGAACCTTTATGACATAATGGGTCCAAAAGCACATGATTATATATCTTTTTATGGCCTTCGAGCTTATGGTAGACTTTGTGACAATGGTCCTTTGGCAACCAATCAGGTGAAACATGTTGATTATTTGTATGTTTTTTGTTCATTTAATTCATGCTAATGCATCATCTTGAACTTAAGCATTCGTTTAGTTTTTCCCTTCGCACCTGATGTTTGTAAAGCCTTGGGTGAGCCATCGATTTGGCAGACAATCTCACGAACTTTCCCTATTCATAAGCTCAGGGAAGTGTAAATTTTGTATCATTTCAAACTACTGCTAAAATACAAGGCAGAGTCCAAAATCGCCAGTTTTGCAGACAAAGTATGAAGAACTGAAATCTATTTGTTTAGATTGTCAGACAATTAGAAGGTTTTTCAAAATATCTGCAACTGATTTGATTTGTAATGCATCCCAAAGATTTGAGTACTTGTTAAGCTGGCAGGTGTTTTTTCCACGAGATGTCACCCAACCTAGAGACATAGTAACAAGCTTCCTTTTGAAAAATGCTAAATCATAGCCCGCTGGGCAAAGTTGGTCACAGATTGCTGCTTGTTCTGCAAAAACAGTGACTTGCTAGGAAACATCTGAGATGATTTTTCTTAGAACTTGAACACTCTCTTAAAATGGCTTTAATTGTGGATGCCAATATGGTTTCCTGATATCTATCCTTGACAATGTAGTATGTCTATCCATATAAAGGTCTTAAAATATGATTATAGAGAGGATTGGTTTCTGCTTTACACACTACACTTGTAGGCATTTTCTACTGCAAACATGTCTGATTATAGTATTTTATTGGTTCCCAGGTTTATGTTCACAGCAAGACAATGATAGTTGATGACCGTATCGCAATAATTGGATCTGCCAATATAAATGACCGGAGTTTACTAGGTTCAAGAGACTCTGAGGTAACCTTGTTATCAATTAGACTGCAATGCTTTCTGAGCATTTATGATGTTTCAGTGAACTTTAGGAGTCTGACACATGAAGGTGCATATCAGGATAAAATGTTGTACAGCAGGAAAGATTGATGATTAAATGAAGACCAAAAAACTTTTTATAAACTAAAACATTGTTGGTTGGTTGAACAATCTTCTACTGTATAACAGATCATTGCTTTAACCTGCTTGGATCAAACCTTTTGGAGGAGGGTCCAAAATATTTATAACTTTGCTTTTAGAATGAATAGGACAGCATCCGTGGCCCCTTCCCCCCTTCCCCTCTTATGTATACATATACCTACATTGAAGATGGATTTCCTATTACCAGCTAATAGGTAACTTGTATGTTTCTGCTGAAGACATTCCTTTTAAGCATTGTTGTTTTGCCTTTTTGGAAGATTTGTTCTTAACTTTGCCTAGGAAAAAGTCAAATCAGGTTCTGAAAATTTGACCCTTCCAACTGGCCCCAGCAGGTGTTGATTGCATTGATCCAATGAGGAAAAACCTTGAATAATGAATAACCTCTGATGCCCGATATATAATCAGCCACTCTAACATGCATAGAATGACAATTTGGCTTGAGTTTAAAAGTTTTATCATGCAAGGGAAAGATCAAATCAGGCTGGCTGTTCTGATTGAATTCTCCTTAAAATCATCTGTCCCAGACCCCCCAACCCCGATTCTTACTGAAGGTCTGCTGCATCAGAATGGATTGGCTTGGACTAAGCTAGATTAGAGGATCCCACACTGGACTTGGCCGATTTTGCCCCAAACCCAGCCTGGACCCACCCTCTTCCCCACTCAACAAAATTCACAACAGGAAAAAGGAGGAAAAAGAGGAACTAAGGGAAGAGAGGAAGAAGAATGAAAAAGTAACCTACCTGGTGTTTTTTTGTCGGCATTGCACTCACAGCCTGCTGCCACTGCCATCATCGCAGGTCGCAGCCACAGCCCAACGCTGCCTTAGGAGTAGCTACCTTTTTCTGTTGCCTCGTTATTTGGTTCCATCTGTGATAACAAAGGAAGGCTGACGCACTGCTGGATGCATGGCCTGAGGGGAGGCTGAATGCAGTCTGGTTTCCTGTGTTGGGTGTGTACTAGGTTGTGGCAGCCTTGCAAGGCAGGTTGCAGTGTGCTGAAGGGAGAGAATGGATGCTTTAGGGAAAGATGGAAGGAGAGAGGACAATGTGAGGCTGGGCAGCGATGGTGGCACTTGGGGAAGGGGGCAGCTGTGCGTTTGTGATTGGAGAGAGAGAGAGAGAGAGAGGATGTGGCCTGGGAAGAAGATTAGTGAAGAGGCTGCGGTGGAATGGGATGATGGAAGCGCAGAGGTTGGTTGCTCGTGAACATCATCGCAGGGTTCTCATCTCCATCACAGAGAATAAAAGAATTCATAGGAAATTCATATCCATAATTCTTCATCATTATAAAAAGTTGATTAAAAGGATGGATCAAAACTCAGATTCCATAAGACCAATTATGGAATCAACATATGGGAAGGATGCAGCTGTGAATTCGATTGCTTACTGGCACACATTCTTTTTCACAGTTGCTGAACTTTTTTGTTACAACAACGGGAAGTATGGACACCGGCACATCTCTTCTTTTTAAAAACAAATATACATGATGAGGGAAGGTGCAGGTTCCATCTTGCATTCAATGAAATTAAAAAAAAATGACACCTCTTGCTGGTTAGGCCTTCTTGATGCTGTGTGCACCATATCTTTTATGTACCTGTGTCTACTTCGTAATTTCTCACCATGTGAATGTCTTTATCTGACACTGAATTTATAGGGATAAGGCTAATCCTAACCCTATTATGACTCCCTAGACAAATAAGATTATAATAACTTAAGACTAGTTCAATCATGACTCCTTAGTCTCAAAATAATATGACCAAAATGTCGCTGAACTAAAATAAATAGTGCAAAATTCGCACTGAGAAATACATAAAAAATGAAATAACATAGCAATCATCTTCCATCAAATTGCTTTATCAGAATATGCTCCTGAATCAGTAAGTAATACAAAATTACATAAGAAAAGGACACCTGTAACAGTGGCTAGGAGCCTCTCTCTTCTTCTTCATGTCCTGCTACTCCTTTTTGGCTTTTGGACTGGCAGTATGTAATAATGTGAGGGTAGGTCAAGGTTAGTAGGTGGCTCAACCACACACTAAATCCAGTGTTAATATCACTATAGTGGATGAGGGTGGAGGGAAGAATGGGATTTTGAAAGGCTTGACTTTGAATGAGCCAAAAGCAAACCAGTGAACCCAAGCATGGGATAGTCATAAGCCATGTAACTTACCTGAACTTTGCATGTCTTTGACTAGTGTTTTGAGCATCTCAGATATCAACGAAGTGAAGAGAGAGAGATTCTCGGGAGATTGCAAACCATTTTCATTAGGATTTCCCAGTTAGGATACACTAGGATAGGAAATGCCTGGAACAAGTGATTTTTGCTTTCGGGACTATTTTATTATTTCTACTTAGAATACAAATAAATTGGGTGCAATAATTAGAAAATAGAATTGGTAAAAATCGGCAAAAACCAATCCTAGCTAGAATAACTAATTTTAGTTATTAGTTATTCTGGAATAACTGATTCTGTCCAAATAACTGACTGGTGCTACCACAGTAGGTTAACTAGAAGTCTAGAATAGGCTGGATAACTCACCCTATTCTAGGCCTCTTATTATCAAGGAGGCTGCTAAGTTCCATGTCTTACACTTTACCAAAATGTGATCATTCTGAATGTTAGCCAGTGTGGAAGATGCAGAAGATTATGCATTTCATGATTGAATGATTTTACACATTAAGTATCGTGCTTATTCTGCTAACTTTTCATGGTATCAGGTTTTGGTCATGTTAGTGTGATTTGTGATTGTATTTCTTCACAGATTGGTGTTCTCATTGAAGATAAAGACTTTGTTCAGTCTTATATGAATGGAAAGCCTTGGAAAGCTGGAAAGTTTGCATTCAGTCTTCGCCTTTCCTTATGGGCTGAGCACCTTGGTCTTCATGTGGGTGAGGTTAGTAGATTAAACAATTGAACTTTCCACCTATTTCCAAGAAGAAGATGACAAGTTATTTTTTCTCCTTTCTTTCTAGAGAGATGGGGAATACCATTTTGTATGCTTGAGACAGAGACTATCTGTCATCCTTTCCTGATCACTAGAAAGAAATATTGTTTACCAGGTTGATTTGTCTAGAAGATTTCACCTATGTGTTTATGGAGACTATGGTTTCTTTTCATTGAAAAATCTGTTAGTGCTTTTTTTAACGACTTCTGATTCTTTTTTTCATTGATAAATTTGTTATTTTTTTAACAGTGAATTTCCGATCCTTTGCTATGAGGAACTGTGATTTCTTATATTTTCCCCACTCTCATTTTTCAGTGTGAAAATTGGCATGGTTTAACTTCAATGATCTTTACGGCATTTCCTTCATCTCCTCATGTGACTGCAAATTTCTAACTTTTATCTTCATACTTGGTGCCATTGCATTGTGCATCTCCAGCTCTCAATGTCATCTTGCTCAAGCACTATCTTCTGTCATTTCTGTATTGCAACATTGACCATCTGAGAGCATTCTTATTGTCAAGTTATTTACAGTGAGTTTTTGCTGCAAGATTGGATGATGCTGTGTGTCTGATGTTGCATGGATGAGTTTTCAACTTTTTGTATTTTCTTATCACAAGAATTACAACATATAAGACATTACATTGTGGGTCAGTGTTGGAAACGCGGATTTCTTATCTTTTTTTTAAAATGAGATGGTGATCCTCCGATGCTTTCGCCTCGGGGGCTTCACATTTTTTTTCGCTGCGGGCGTGCCAGACTGTTTACAGGAAACAGACAAATTTTCTTGCGAGGGGTACCGGGTAAAGACCCGGCACCCTCGAATATTTCATTTCATTTTTTCCGCGTGCGCTCGTATTTTCAGGGCGATTGGAGTGGTCGTGTACTGGACCGTTCCCCACCGACCGAAGTCGGTGTTTCATTTACATCGAGTATAACACTCGAATACCTCGATGCGTAACGTTTATTAAAAGACCATATGCCGAAATTTTAAAAGAATAGATGACGAGGAAATCTCCACAATTTATTCAAGGGCATTTGTGCTCTCAACGGGGTGTTTGTGCCTCCGTTGGACATTTACAAATTGTAATGATGACATTGCATCGACGACAGGGTGTTTATCCTCTATCGGATGCTTACACACTACATCATTTCATTTGCACACGCGACGAGGTATTTGTGCCTCCGTCAGGCATTTACAGAACATGACGGTTACATTGACATCAGCGACGAGGTGTTTTGCCTCCGTCGGATTTTTACACATCATGGTATTCGTATTTGAGTCGACAGCAGGGTGTTTGTGCCTCCGTCAGACGAAGTGCCTCTACACATGTTTATTTTAAAACATTGGAGGACTTATGCATTAAACGTCAGATGCCGGTGTAACATATTGACCTGCAGTAGTTTGACACAAACAGTGCACTGGATGGCCCGACGTCACTTGTGGACAGACGGGGCTTCACAGGTGAGCTCGGACGAAACTCCAAGAGGCCTGGGAGCTATCGCGGAGTGCCGGGGACTTTCTCTCTCCGAGATGCGGGCTTTCTCCCTTTTCTCGTCTCCTCTTTCTTTCTGTGGAGGGCTGCTCCTCTATTTATAGGGGAGCCCGGCTGGTTTGGCGGGGGTCGACGCGCATGCCCGCCAGACCAGTGGGCTGGTCTGGCGGGGGGGCTGCCTGGCTCGGAGGGGGTTAGCCCCCGCTGGTCTGGCGGGGGTCAGCCCCCGCTGGTCTGGCGGAGGTTGCCCCCCCCCCCTGGTCCGGCGGGGGGTCGGCCCCCGCTGGTCTGGCGTGGGTCAGCCCCCGCTGGTCTGGCAGGGGTCGGCCCCCGCTGGTCTGGCGGGGTCGCCCCCGCTGGTCTGGCGGGGGTTGCCCCCCCCCCCCCCCCCCCCCCTGCCCCTTGGACCATTTCCTCTGGGATTTCTCTGGAGTTTGTTTGTGTTCGGCACGTGCTGTGCACGTGCACACGCGTGCCTGTGTGCTTTTTGTGTGCCTTTGACGTGCGTCCTCGCCCATTCCACCACGTGCGTTTGACTCTGTTTTTGGAGGGCACATGCATTTGACATTCTCGGACGTATTCGCATCGTACGCGTTTCTGAGCGAGAGTCCGGACATTGAGTTTCTGCTGTCCGGGTTACGTGTTCCCGTCGTTGACGCTTCTTTCGAACGTTGAACTCCGGCTCGTTCCGGGTCGGCATTCGGACTCGAACCCGTTTTTTTCTCGGTGTTCGAGTGGGGAGGCCGGAGTTTTATTCCCGGTCTTTGGTAGCCTTCCGGCGAGTTTGCCGCCCGGGCTTATTTAGGCCCCGATTTTTTTTTTGGGTTCAACAGTCATCTTGTTATAGCTGACCATTTTTGCTTTGAAATGCATGACAGGTAAGTCAAATCTATGATCCTGTGGCTGATTCAACATACAGAGACATTTGGATGGCAACAGCAAAGGTGAGTTGGCAACCTTGTCAATATTATTTTCGATGTTGTCTTTGTCTATCATCATCATCATCATCCGAGCCTTATCCCATTATTTGGGGTCGGCTACATGAATTCTTTTCCGCCAAAAATTTCTATCAAGTGCTATAGTCGTGTTTAAACTAAATTTCTATCAAGTGTTGTCTTTGTCTACCAAAGCTATTAAATGAGCACTATGGGTGACCATTTTCAGTGAATGTGAAAAGATTTGAGCATACAGAGAGTTTCTGGGGACAATTTTTTGATTAATTACTTGCTTTCTAGCATAATTGCATGTGATGAAGTGTTGATCTGAAATGACTAACTTGCTGAAGATTCATTATAAGTATCTAAAGCTGAAGATGTCATTTGCTTCTGTAGTAAGTTGTTCTGGGTGTTCTATTCTCTTTTCCCCTATAAAAGGAAAAAGTTATATTCTCTTCCTATCCCTCAACACAAAGAAGGACTTCCAAAATGACCTAAGTTTCTGTCCAGATCATCTTCATCATCATCAGTGCCTTATCCCATTAAAGTTTCTGTCCAGATCAAAGATTAATATGAGTTGATTTCGTATGTACCCTTGTTATATATACAAAGTTTCACATTTAACATTCTTACCAAGCTCTAACCCGGCATACACCTCTAAGACTGAAAAGCTTTCAACACTGCCATTTGGGTTCACACAACTGTATCCTTAAGTTAAAAAAATAAGAGCACGACACTAGGTCGAGCACCTCTGCTTTTCCCTTTTTCTCTTTTTATTGGTGGTAAACTGGTAACCAACTAAGGCTGGACTCAACATCACACATCTGTTTTTCCTTTAATTTATTTTTTAAAATTTTCTTTTCTATTCTATGCTCATCTTTTCTTTCCTTTTTCTTCCTTTTTTCCTTCATTTTTATTTATTTTCTTTATTTTAGTCTTCACTTATTGTTTTCCTTTTCCCACTGTTTGAACTTGAATAACATGTGTTTTTGCAGTGCTACTTCATTTAATCATCTAAAATGTATTAGATACTATTAATCTGTCTGGCCCCCTTCGATCAGTATGATTTAAATTTCAATATTGCCAGCAGTGATGTTGAATCATGGTCAGTTCAAAAACTTGATAAGTTGTCATGCCACTATGTTCTACTGAAGTCTGAGTGAAAGTACCATATATTTCCTATATGGTCCTCACCAAAACTATCGATTGCTCATTGCAAGTTAGTAATGAATTAGGTATAATGATTGGTATGAATTATCTCATCAAATTCAAATTTTATTATATTAGTTCTTATTAGCATATTTCATCATTTACCCTTGTGTTTCATGGATTGTATACCCTGCATCACATTATGAAATCTGTTGACAACACTCACTATGTCTTAAAAGTTAAAACTTTGTAATCTATGAGCAGATTTTCCCCCCCTTCTTTCATCTCTAGTATCAACTTTTTTAAAAACTTTAAAAAGAAGCCACTTGGGTGTTTGCATGGGTCAGCCACATGAAGGTTTCCTCCTTTAGCCTTTTCTTGATGGATTTGTCTCATTGGCATTTTCCCCTCGTGTAAAGATGCATCAATGTCTTGGAAAATATTACATGGCATGTATTTGGACTAGAGACCTTAGTAAAGATAATTTTGAAAGTGTCAAACTCACTTGGCTATCTTATGGCATTAGTGGTGGGACATGTGATAGAAGAAAAAACATCACATTTACAAATAAAAAAGATCATCAATCTGCATAGGTCTTGTCATCCCTCTATCTGGCATCATGTTCACTGATTCAACTGCTTCCTGTTAAAACCATAATTGTGACTTTGCTTTGAAGTTATTTTTTATTATACCCAAGTCAAGTGTACAGTAAGTATAGCTGTTAATCTTGGTCTACTTCTATGATATCATGTATATGCATAAGCTACTCAGACACAACAGTATTCTCTAATAGCTTCATATCATGACATTATGATCCTTGATTCCCATGTTGTAGTTATGCAATATCTTTCTTTCTTTTATACTCTATTTGCAAACCAAATATGTCATAATAATTCTTTATTTATTAAATGTACAGAAAAAAAAACATCATTAGTGGTAAAAAAATATAATTTCGCAGACCAAACACTGCATGAATATTGTCTGAAACATCATAAAGTGATAGAACAGTTCATCAGTGAGGTCCTGCCTTCTGATTATACAGTCAGCCTAGGCAATAGGCAGCTGTACTGCCCACCTAATCAATTTTAAATCATCATCTTTTATGTAGTCAAAGTTGTGAGGTGACCTCAGCTTAGGATTTACTGTTTAAGGTGGCAAAGACAAAAGCAACAGCCTAGGCATTTAAGGCCACATTTTGTTAGAAAAGATAGAAGTTGAAATTTACTTATACGATTAAATATGATAAAAATAGATATAAGAACCTGTAAAATTACTAAATGTCTAGCCAAGTGTGTCAAATAAAAGTACAATCTACCAGAAGTGCAACATCAAACGAAAAAGCAGAATGGTCAGTGTGTGTTTGCATGCGAGTGCGTGAGTGAGAGAGAGTCGAATGTGAGGAACAGGACATTAAATACGTTAGTTTTCATGAGTACCATAAGTCATTGAATAAAACACGGCCATTGCTTTTGGAACATTCTCAGAACATTGTGATGTGCCTGATGGCATCTAACCCTGTTCAAGTATGGTCGCTAGAATCTTGCTCTTTTCAATGTTTGTTTTTCTCATTTCACTGAAGTACATTGAAAGTCTATTTTCAGACAAACACCACGATCTATCAAGATGTTTTTGCCTGCGTTCCCAATGATTTTATTCCCTCCAGGTATTACGCCACAGCCCTTGGTTTTCAGTTGTTTGACATTCTTTCGGTAACATCATTAATTGAACAAGTCATGTCATCATTGCTTACAGAGCTGCTATCGGCAAAACATGTCTTACTGGAAGGAGAAGCTTGGGCACACTACCACTGATTTGGGGATTGCTCCTCACAAACTGGAAAGTTATCAGAATGGGGATGTCAAAGCCACAGACCCGTTGGAGAGACTGGAGTCTGTGAGGGCCATCTTGTTTCCTTTCCGTTAGAGTTCATGTCTCAGGAGGATCTGAGACCAGTGTTCAATGAAAGTGAATTTTATGCATCGCCTCAAGTTTTCCATTAGGCTTTGCATCCTCAGCCTGAGGTATTATAATTTTTGTAAACAGTAATCCCATAGCGTCGTGACACGAGATGGACATTCTATCTCCTTTGTACTTTTATAATTTGCACATATGATTTAATTTATAAGAGAAACCGGGAAGGGGAAAAGGTTCCCCTGGTTCCCCGGGTCCACACAACAAAGTGGCCACGCTGCAAGTGCTTGGTGGCCTTCGGTTCCGGTCGTCTTTGTATCCCTTCCATGGGTCCTGTGCAATGCCTCGGATCCTCCCTCATGACGCCTAAACATCAGGATTCCACTACATATCTCAAATGGTGCTGACAAAGTAGTCATCTACTAGTCTCGATGGACACAAACTTTTGCTATTGTAACACGAACCTTTTTTAAGGCATTGTGCCCAGAGTGCATTGGCCGCCGTCTATGCTTATTTTTAATAGGAGAAAAGATTACTACCCGTCGGTGCCCCACCAATAACACGTGCAGCACTGTGCTGGCGTGTGGGGGCCTGGGGCACCGGGCATGACTTGCTATCCGTTGGTTCTCTTTTAAGAGAAATGCTTATTTATTGTACTTTTACATTGCACTTAAAGTACAATGTGACTTGGCATAAAGTTCATGTGACATCTAACATTGGATGGCTATTTTATCACTCCTCATGTGAGGAGTGCCACATGGGCCTTATATCTAATCACATTGTACTTAATGTGAAAGTGCAATAAGTATTCTCCTCTTTTAAAAATGTAGGCTTTCAAATTACCCTGTCTAGTGCATGATGCCTATGTGTATTACAAGTTCGTTAATAGGTTAACATGCGACTTACCAATTTTATTTTGGTTCAATAGCCCAGTGGCTAAGCACTGGGACCCAACTCTCCAATCTCGAGATCGAATCCAAGATCTCAAACCTCTCCCATTATCCATCACGTCACAGTGCAAAGATGTGCAACTTACCAGTTACCATATACTGTTGTGTACAACTTCATGTGGCTGTTTCAAGTGATAACATCTGCGGCATTCTTTTATGAACAGATTGCATCTCCACACCAGGATGACAACACTTCCGTGCGGATGCGGCCATCTACCTTCTTCAACTTTGGATACAGCTGCATTCATAGATGTGACTCATAAAGCCAAGGTATTTGGGAATGTAGGGGTTATGGTTGTACAAACAAGAATGAAGGTAAAAGAACTATCAGCGTGTGGCAGAGATCTTCAAGAAATAGATAATAGCATAAATGAGAAGTGCAATTTTTCTTTATTGTCGTTCATCTCACTTTGTTGGGAAGGTAAGTGGGTAACTTTGTTTACAGACCCTGCTTCCTTTGACAGACCCTCCTGCAGTTGCATGTGTCATCCACTAACTGACCTGAGCCACGAGGAGCCAATTGCTAATGGTCTACTTCGAGGAACTCACCTTAGACATGATGAATTAAAAAGTTAAGATGGAGAAAAAAACTAGGAGAGCAAGTGGTGTAACATACGCAATTCGGTGTGTTTTTGAGTTTTTTTCACATATTAGTCTCTGAAGTGTTTTGCTAATTTTAAATAGCTCCTTGTGGCCTTAATAATTCTTAATAATCCCCTGAAATTCTAAAACAGACTTCCTGTCGTTCTGTAGAAAAGTGGACTCAACTATAGTTCAACCAAACTTTTATAAATCTCTCTCTCTCTCTCTCAGATGGGCTGAGGATATTTTTGTCCGCAAAATTTTAATTTAGTTTGGATGCCAACTACTTGGAGGGGTACACAAAGAGTGGTTCAGTGGTTAAAACTCTCCAATGTGCACGTTTAAATCTTAGATTCGATTCTCCACCTTCACATTTACCTACCAAAGAAAAACTAGCTAGAGAGACTTATTTTTGAATTCAAGAAGATTTGAGGGAGCTATTAAAAAATATAGATATTACAAAAAGGGGATTTGAAATTAGCTGCCCACTCCCCCGGAAACCCCCTCTACATAAGTTTGTCCTCCTCTTTCCATTAGCATCAATAATCTCCCTTTCTCCTTTTGTTTATTTTCATGACCCTGTTGTCCACATGAAGATGGGAGTCTTTTCCATGCCTGTTGAATCCAACGATGGATGGCCTCTATAACTTGTAACCTTTCTTGAACACAGTTCTTGACCCTATCTTGTCCAGGAAGAAGCCTTCAAGAAGGTGTTCCAGTAACTATGTACATAGATAGCAGCTCACAGGCCGCATTGAGAGCTGTTTAGTTACAACCCCCTCAAAATCTCTGTCAAAAGAGTTCCTTGGCCTGTGCTTAATTACTTTTCCTCAGTTGCTTTATCCTTCACCACCAATATCAAAAACAAATTGCACTAACTAACTTTCAGTAACCATGTTAGTCAACTCCTATCCCCCGATCCATTACAGAGAGATTTCAATCTGGAATTCTGTTGATAGATATGCAACGCAAAAGGCTTTCAAATCTTAATATATTCTATATTCCGTTCAAAATAACTAGGTATAGCATGTTTGGAAAAATGTGGCGGGAATCTACTTTAGGATTCTTATTTAAGAGTAGCATTCGATTGGTTTTGGACAGGTAATCAAATTGCTGCAACTTTTCCTTTTTCTCCACATAGGGAATTCTAGTTGTACAGATTAGTTGAACGTCAAAAAACACAAATTATTTCGAGATCAAGTGTCTGCTTCCCAGCTAGGTCAAGGCTGAGGATAAAAGAGATGTAATAATATATGTTTATTTGGCCATTTTTAGAGTTTAAAGGTTAAAAGGGCAGGTTTGATAACCAATAAGTCTTGATAACCCCTGATAAAAGAGATTTATCAGTCCTGATAATTATTCTGTCATTTTGGTCAACATGATAGCTTATCAAATACTTATCACACTTATTGGTGATAAGTCCTGATAAATTTGACTCTTATTTTTGAACTAATAAAATTATCTGGGCTTATAAGGGGCTAAAAACATCTCAAGTGGAGATTTATCTCATTAACGACTCTGATGTGACATAAAATGACTCATTAATGGCCTTGATATGACATAAAGTGATCGATGTGACATAAAATCACCATACCTCCAAATGTTGCACCAAAATAAGTGACGGCTATCAGAGGTTATCTTATCAGTAGATATTCACCTTGCGGATAGCTTATCTGATTATCAAACCATCTCTTAAGCTAGACTGAGGATAATAGTTTCACAATTCTTATCACCAAAATATCATTAATGTGTAATTATCTATTAAATAATAAGCCATATGAACTTATCACCACCGAATTCACTTCATGATACTTCCTAAACGAGTGATCAAAGTACTTCACATTTTCTGGAATTTGCTGAACTGGATAATTGATTATGTGCAGGAGCTCTTAACCTAAGCATTTCAGGAGTCTCTTATAGCATGTTTGCTATTTGAATAGACCGGGGATAAAATGAAGATATCCTCAAAATTTTGAAGATATCTTCGTTATTTTGAGGATATCCTCTCTATCCTCGGTCTATCCAAATACCAAACATACGAGACTAAGTATCAGAACAGCTGAAGCTCCATACAAGAAATAATCGATTATCGAAGTCTCGTGAGAAGTAATCGAGTATCAAGCATTTTAGGAGTCTCCCTGAGACTAAGGCGGCGTTTAGAAGCACGTTGGAAAAGATTTTGATTTTTAAAATCTCCAACAAGTGTCGAAGTGTTGCTAAGTGGTCTTGACGGGCCTCCAACTTGCGTGCAAGGTGATTTTGGTAGGAGGCGAGAGATAGAGAGAATGATTTTCTCTCTCCATCATGCCCAAAAGCAAGTTCGTGGCCGCTTCCAAAAAAAATTCTGCACAGGCGGCGAGGGAC
Organism: Colocasia esculenta; assembly: GCA_014218235.1. Taxonomy (NCBI): domain Eukaryota; kingdom Viridiplantae; phylum Streptophyta; class Magnoliopsida; order Alismatales; family Araceae; genus Colocasia; species Colocasia esculenta. Next base: position 141,780,427 of record CM024757.1, read on the forward strand.
CTCATCCGCGTATCCTTTAGGCAATGAAAAGTCGACTTTTTTAATTCTTTCGCAGCATGGGCGACGAGGAGTGAAATCACGCTCATGCTAAAGCAACCTCTAGAGGCCCATTTTCTTAAAAATCAGCTTTCCATAATTGCTTCCAAATGTTGCCTAAGTAATGGAACTATCAACGGTCCTTACATGAAGTATTGATTATCACATGAAGAGAAGGTGCCCTAAGACTAAGGCACAAGAGGGTCAGCTACTGGCAATTGATTATCTATGCTCCTTTAATCTATCATTGGGCGTGCTGAAGGCTTCTAGCAACTAAGTATCAAATCTTTACAGAGGTAAGGATTATTAACTTTTTTGGGTTCCCAGCAATCAAAAGTCAACAAGACTAATTCCCGAGGAAATTTGACAAGCAAGTAATAAAGAAAGTGGCTATTGAAAGTAGAAAGGTGGTTGCATATAGGGTTGCAAACGAACCAATACACTCGACAAGTAGCTCGAAACTCGGCTCGATAAAAGCTCGATTCGGCTCGTTTATTAGATAAACGAGCCGAGCTTGAACAAAAATATAAGCTCGATTCATAAACGAGTAGAGCTTGAACAGAGATATGCTCGACTCGAATACGTTCGTGAACAGCTCGTTAAGATACTCGATAATATGCTCGTTAAAATACTCGATTAGTTACTCATTAATATACTCAGATTATATTAATTTCTTATTATAAATATGAAAATATGAGCCGAGTATGAGCAAATGTCTACTCGCTCGTTTAAGCTCGTTTCATAAACGAGCGAGTATGAGCAAATGTCTACTCGCTCGTTTAAGCTCGTTTCATAAACGAGCCGAGTATAAGCAAATGTCTACTCGGCTCGTTTAACTCGTAAACAAATTTGTTTAATTTTTAATTAAAAATTTATAAATATAGTTGTTAAATATTTTAAACATTATACTAAAATAATTAAACAAGTAACTTATGAAGGATCTTGGGGTATGACCTTGAAATAAGATAAATTTGGGTCTTATAAACAATTAGGTTTTTACTTGTAAATTGAATTAGGCTTATATATATATACATAATATGGATACATATATATAACTCCGCAATTCAATTGGGCTCGTTAAGATACTCGTTAAGAGCTCGAACTCAAGAGTATTTAAACGAACCAAGCTTGAACAACCATTTTCAATACTCGATAAAAGCTCGAGCTCGACTCGAGCTCGATTAAAAATTAACGAACAGAGCTTGAGCAGCATAATACTCGCTCGCCGACTCGACTATTACATGAAAAGTCTCGTAATAAATAGATTTCGGTAACAACTTTTTCCGCTCATGGGAAAGTGACAAGAAATGATGACAACTCAAATCTTCAACTCCTCTTTAGGCCACTATAATTTGAAGGACATGCTGCATGAGGGGGCCCTTCTCCTTCTCTTTAGCTTCTTCTTCCTCTAGTTCATCTAGGTAGGCCTTTCCCCATAGTTCTCAGTTCACTGCTTCTTCTTCCTCTCTGCTACTTCACACTTGGTATCCTTCTTCTTATGTCCACTACTTTGATTGCTATCGTTAGATTGCTTTGCACCTCCAGTCAACCAGCTATTGTCGTCCATTTTAGAGTTTAAAGGCTTAAGCTAGATTGAGGATAATAGTTACACAATCTTATCACCAGAATATCATTTTAGTTGTAATTATCTATTAAATACAAGTCATCTGAATTGATCAATAATTAAATCCACTTCATGATACTTCATGAACGAGTGGCCAGTTAGTTCACATTTTTTGGAATTTTCTGAACTGAATAATCGATTATGTGCATGAAGTTTTAACTAAAGCATTTCAAGAGTCTCCCAAAGACTATCAGAATAGCAGACGGTCCATACAAAAAATAATCATTATCAAAGTCCCGTAAGAAGAATAAATCGATTATCAAGTATTTTAGTTGTAAGGTCTCGGTCTTTAGTGGATCCTTATTGGGTCTGTTAGTGGTTCTGTGTGGTCGATGACAAGACCATTGTCGTTGACTTGGGGTTGACGGCCAGGGCTTGTCGTTGAGTCAGAGTCAGCGTCCAGTGATGTGGACGTCTGATGTTGAACTCAACGACATGGATTTGGACGTCAGACTGTAGGCGGTTCAGTAGGCGACCAGTGATGTTGACGTCGACTGGTCGGGCCTGTTGAAATAGGGCAGCCCGAGAGCAGAACCTATCTTTCTCCTTTCCTCTCCTTCCCTCCACCTTTGCTTTTCTTGATTTCCGCAGCTTCTGTTGGGTGATTTGAGCTCGTGGGAAGCCCCTGGATCGTGTGGCGTTGCTTGATCGGGCGGGAAACGCGAGATTTTGGTGTGATTCGCGCGGAGTCTTCGGGGGAATCCGGCGCGATTAGTGGCTGTTTGGGGATTCTTAAGCTTTCTGAGGTAGGGACTTAACCCCTATAACCTTCCCCAGCAAACCAGCATGCCCAATTAAGTGAATGGTGTGTAAATCATGGTTTAGGGTTTGGTTATATTATGCCGGAATTGAGAGTGAATTGGACAATCTAGGTGTTAGAATGTTAATTATGATGTTCTGGTAGTGTGAATTGATGGAGGAAGTGTTTCCCTCCATCAGTCGGATTTCTGTTGAGTTTTTCTGCCCATTTGAACTGATTCGGTTCAGTTCTGGGTTTAGGGGACTGAAGATATCAACGTCCACATCTGTTGACGTTGAGATCTTCAGGGGTGATTTAAACGACAAGGTCGATTGCCGTTTATCAGGATAATGACATGGTGAGTGTCGTTTACCTCATATTGGCGGCAATTGATGTGGCCGTTAATCTCCTGTCTCCCAGCAGACTTGAGTTGTGTGTTTAGAGGCGATTGACATGTGATGTCCACCCTAATAGCACATGTGGGCCAGGTTTAGAGTGTGACTCCGCCTGTGCATTTGAGTAGTTGATTGTGACTCGAGGTGTTTACTTTCTGTACGGAGTTTCAGACGTTGAGTGTGTTCCGTCTGTTGTACGCGCGTTGCGTTACCGTGTACCCGTTTCTGTTGTGTTACCTAGGCGTGGGTGCGACTCCGTCTAGACGACTAGTGTGTGGTTATCCTCCACTAGTGAGCCAGGACGTTGAGTGCAACTCTGTCCTGTGCATACTCCTTGTGGTGGTTTTGAGCCGGTCTCCGTGGAGCCCCTTCTCTATCGCTAGGGTCAAGCGTAGGGGAAAAACCGGTCGTGGACCAGACGCGAGAGAGAGCGTCTGTAGTGCGCACACGTGGCTGGGGTTGAGAGCCTCTGTGGTGACGGGACGCCGAGCCACAGACCTTAGCTGAGTCCTACTTGCTGTGTGTGTGAGTGTGTGTTACTGAGCCGCGTGGTTTACAGTTTTGTGTTGTGGTGCGACTTGTACTTACTTTCAGTTTTTACTTTCCGCACTTTAGTTTAGTTGCCGGTGGGGTTACTTTTCCCTACTGGTCTCTTTTCTTGAGACTCACTCCCTTCCCTTTCAGGTGGGTCTTCGTCGACTCCCGTTCTAGGCGAGTCTAGCCACTCGGTGTTGGTGCTCCCTAGCTGCAGTGAGTAGTACCTTTTTGTTGTACTTCTGTACTCTGCACTTTGCTCAGACTCTGAGTTGTAAATTATATGTTCATATAGTGGAATTTTACAGCTTACATGGTGTGTATCTTCTTACATATAGTCTCCTCGGACTTTCACTTCCTACCCTTCCGAGCTTGTCTCGTGGGTTAGCGGTCAGATTCGGGTTACTGGTTGTTACTGGTAATGCGGATTCTGGTCGTTACAGTTTGGTATCAGAGCCTGGTCTGATGAGATATATATAAGAAATACTTATCATGTAGACTCAGAGTATAAAGAGTACAGTTGCAGTTATGTAGCCCGGAGTTAGTTAGTGTATTTATATGTGTATTTTTGCTCTTGTATAGTTCTATGGCGCCTAGGCGACGTCCTAGAGAGGGTAGCTGAGCAGGCGACTCGTCAGGAGGTTGGAGATGCTCCGCCACCTCAGCAGACGCAGCCTTTGCCACAGGACGCACATAGTGGTATTGTTCCGCCGCCGCCACCCTCCACCTCAGGTAGCTCAGGGATTAGACATGACTCGATTTCTTGAGGGGATGGCTCAGTTTGTTGCTCAGCACCGTATGCGCCGGTACCCCAGGGTGGTACTGGGAGGGTGTTGAGGAGTTTCTTGCAGTTTCAGCCTCCTCAGTTTTTGGGCCACCTGATCCAGATGCAGCGCGGGCATGGTTAGATGCAGTGGAGCGGACTTTTCGTTCCATGGAGTGTGTTCCAGAGGAGCGAGTGTTGCTAGCCAGTTACCAGTTGCAGGCGCAGCGTTTGACTTGGTGGTCTGCTGAGTGGGAGACTACTTTTTAGTCTCGCCCACTTAGACAGATTCCGTGGCAGGAGTTTGTCGTTTCTTTTGAGAGAGCCTTTTGTCCTACTTACGTCCGGACGGAGAGGTTGTACCAGTTTCTGGACTTGCAGCAGAGGGACTCTACTGTGGTGCAGTACAGGGCTAGATTTGTGGAGTTAGGGCGTTATGCTCCACAGATTATGGGGATGAGGGTCTGAGGACTCAGCAGTTTGTGAGAGGCTTGAGGCCAGAGCTCAGGCAGGCACTGATAGTTGCTCATGTCACAGACTTAGATGCGGCCTATCAGACAGCGGCAGCGTTAGAGGCAGACACCTTGCGGACTCGTGCTCGGAGTGCAGAGGTTCAGACGCAGGTAGTTCCTTCTCAGTCTCACCAGCAGCAGGGTAGTGTGCAGACGACCCCAAGGACTGCGACTTCCTACGTGTCCACTTCTACTGGGACGACGGCGAAGTCGGATCTCGGAGGAAGTTTCGGCGTGATAGGAGTAGGCAGAGCAGAGGCAGCAGTCTATTGGGAGTGTTCAGCAGCCGACAGGTCAGCCTTCACAGTAGGTACACGTACTTTTGCTGGACAGTGTTACCGGTGTGACCAGATGGGTCATATGGCGCGAGATTGTCCTTTGTTACCTCGTGTGCCGCAGCAGCAGACCCAGTCACAGCCTCGAGTGCAGCAGCAGCAGCAGTAGCAGGCACCTGTGCACAGCGTCAGCAGACCGGATTTTTGGTGGGTCGAGAGGTAAGAGGTCGTGTTACTCACTTGACCCGTGCAGACGCGGAGGCAGCTCACCTAGTGGAAGGTATTGTTTCAGTTTTTGGTTATGCAGCTAGAGTCTTGTTTGATTCCGGTGCCTCTCACTCTTTTGTGTCTGAGGACTTTTTAGACTCCCTTGGAGAGTTGAGTTCGGGAGAGTCTGTTGAGTTGGCAGTAGAGTTGCCGACAGGGGACTTTGTCCTTACGTCCTACTGTCTCGAGGAGGTACCTGTGCAATTGCAGGATCAGTTGTTGTCAGCCCGTCTGTTTGCCTTGCAGTTACATGACTATGATGTGATTTTGGGTATGGATTGTTGGAGCGGTATGGTGCAGTGATGGATTGCCAGAAGAAGAGGGTGCACTTGCGGATACCTGGGGCAGCGGCGTTCTACTTCAGGGTATCGTACCTCTTACTTCTTGCTTTTTAGTTTCTGCTTTGAGGGCAGGGAGGTTACTTGCTTCTGGTTGTCAGGGTTTCTTAGTTTCTACAGTGACTCTTGACCAGATTGCCTCGGGAGTGGGAGACATTCCCGTAGTGTGTGAGTTTTCCAGATGTCTTTCCGGAAGAGTTGCCTAGTCTACCACCAGAGAGAGAGATTGAGTTTACTGTAGAGTTAGTTCCTGGCACTTTACCTTTTGCTCAGGCACCGTACCGTATGGCACCAGCAGAGTTGAGGGAGTTGAAGAGGCAGCTTGAGGAGTTGTTGGAGAAGGGCTATATTCGTCCTAGCTTTTCTCCGTGGGGGTCACCTGTTTTGTTTGTCCGAAAGAAGGATGGTAGCCTGAGGTTGTGTATGATTATAGGAAGCCAAATCAAGTGACCATCAAGAATAGGTATCATTTGCCTAGGATTGATGATCTCTTTGATCAGCTTCAGTCTGCTCGTGTCTTTTCGAAGATTGACTTGAGGTCGGGCTACTATCAGTTGCGGATTTGGCGTCTTTACCTGTACGGAGTGAGTTTTGTAGTCCGTACCGACCATCAGAGTTTGAGATATGTGTTTTCTCAGAGGGATCTGAATATGAGGCAGCGTCGATGGATGGAATATCTGAAAGACTATGATTTCAGCATTGAGTATAAGCCTGGAAGGCGAATGTAGTTGCAGATGCCTTGAGTAGAAAGCACAGATGAGTCAGCTGATGCTTAGAGAATGGCAGTTGTGGCAGTCTGCGACAGAGGGATCTTTCAGAGTTTCGTCCAGTCGTAGTCAGTGTGTTGGGCAGTTTGTTAGCAGCTCCCGCAGTTGTGAGACAGGTTGCTGAGGCCCAGCAGGCAGATCCCGAGTTGCATAGTGTGTTGCTTCTCCCAGAGGTTGAGCTTTGCGAGGATGGGACTGTCAGGTTCCAAGATAGACTCTATGTTCCTGTTGAGGAGTCTATCAGGAGAGTCGTGTTGCAGGAGGCACATGGTTCCAGGTACTCTATTCATCCAGGGGCGACCAAGATGTACCACAGGTTGAGACGTTAGTTTTGGTGGCCTGGGATGAAGAGAGACATAGCGGCTTTTATTACTAGGTGTTTGGTCTGTCAGCAGGTGAAGGCCGAACATCAGTGTCCAGGAGGACTTGTGCAGCCGTTAGAGATTCTGATGTGGAAGTGGGACCATGTGACGACTGACTTTGTTTGTGGTTTGCCGAGGACAGCTGGAGGTTTTGACAGCATTTGGGTTCTTGTGGACAGATTGACGAAGACTGCCAGATTTTGCCTGTCAGGACTAGTTGGGGTGTGAGTAGGTTGGCCGCGTTGTATGTAGAGCGGATTGTTCCTTTGCATGGAGTGCCGATCTATTGTGTCAGACAGGGATCCTCGCTTCACTTCTGGGTTCTGGCGCAGTTTCCAGAGAGCTTTGGGGACAGAGTTGGCTTTTAGTTCCGCCTACCACCCTCAGTCAGACGGTCAGTCAGAGCGGACTATCTAGACCTTGGAGGACATGCTTAGAGCTTGTTGCCTGGAGTGGCAGGGTCGTGGACAGCTCACTTTTCGTTGGTCGAGTTTGCATATAATAATAGTTATCACTCCAGTATCGGTTTGGCACCATATGAGGCTTTGTACGGACGACCGTGTCGCATCTCTTGACTGGTTCGAGGTTGGCGAGCGAGTTGTCACGGGGCCGGAGGTGGTTCAGCAGTCAGTTGAGTAGTAGTTCAGCTTGTGAGACAGAGGCTTCAGTCAGCTCAGAGTCGGCAAAAGAGTTATGCAGATCAGCGCAGACAACCGCTCGAGTTTCAGGTAGGAGACCAGGTGTTTGTTCGTGTGTCTCCTATGAAGGGAGTGGTGAGGTTCGGTAAGCGTGGAAAGTTGAGTCCTCGCTTTATTGGGCCTTTCACCATTTCTGAGCGTGTCAGAGGTTTGGCATATACTTGAGCTTCCGTCAGAGTTGGCAGCAGTGCACGACGTGTTCCACGTGTCGATGCTTTGGAGATACCTTTCTGACGAGTCTCACATTCTGCAGAGTGCAGAGTGGTCTGAGGTGACTCCAGTGTTGACTGTACCAGAGTTTCCGTTGCACATTGAGGATCGCCGAGTTCAGAGGTTGAGGAACAAGGCTATCCCTTTGTTCGTGTTGCGTGGCAGCGGCACTCCGGTGGTGAGTCGACATGGGAGCGGGAGGACGAAATGCGCGAGCAATTTCCGTACCTCTTTGGTGAGTCTTCTTTCCTTGTGTTTGAATTTTGAGGGCAAAATTCCTTAAGGGGGGAGGGCTGTAAGGTCTCGGGTCTTTAGTGGATCCTTATTGGGTCTGTTAGTGGTTCTGAGTGGTCGACGACAAGACCATTGTCGTTGACTTGGGGTTGACGGCCAGGGCTTGCCGTTGAGTCAGAGTCAGCGTCCAGCGATGTGGACGTCTGATGTTGAACTCAACGACATGGGATCTGGACGTCAGTCTGTAGGCGGTTCAGTAGGCGACCAGTGATGTTGACGTTGACTGGTCGGCCTGTTGAAATAGGCAGCCCGAGAGCAGAACCTATCTTTCTCCTTTCCTCTCCTTCCCTCCACCTTGCTTTTCTTGATTTCCGCAGCTTCTGTTGGGTGATTTGAGCTCGTGGGAAGCCCCTGGATCGTGTGGCATTGCTTGATCGGGCGGGAAACGCGAGATTTGGTGTGATTCGCGCGGAGTCTTCGGGGAATCCGGCGCGATTAGTGGCTGTTTGGGGATTCTTAAGGCTTTCTGAGGTAGGGACTTAACCCCTATAACCTTCCCAGCAACCAGCATGCCCAATTAAGTGAATTGGTGTGTAAATCATGGTTTAGGTTTGGGTTATATTATGCCGGAATTGAGAGTGATTGGACAATCTAGGTGTTAGAATGTTTAATTATGATGTTCTGGTAGTGTGAATTGATGGGAGGAAGTGTTCCCCTCCATCAGTCGGATTTCTGTTGAGTTTTGCTGCCCATTTGAACTGATTCGGTTCAGTTCTGGGTTTAGGGGACTGAAGATATCAACGTCCACATCTGTTGACGTTGAGATCTTCAAGGGTGATTTAAACGACAAGGTCGATTGCCGTTTAATCAGGATAAACGACATGGTGAGTGCCTTTACCTCATATTGGCGGCAATCGATGTGGCCGTTAATCTCCTGTCTCCCAGCAGACTTGAGTTGTGTGTTTAGAGGCGATTGACATGTGATGTCCGCCCTAATAGCACATGTGGGCCAGGTTTAGAGTGTGACTCCGCCTGTGCATTTGAGTAGTTGATTGTGACTCGAGGTGTTTACTTTCTGTACGGAGTTTCAGACGTTGAGTGTGTTCCGTCTGTTGTACGCGCGTTGCGTTACTGTGTACCCGTTTCTGTTGTGTTACCTAGGCGTGGGTGCGACTCCGTCTAGACGACTAGTGTGTGGTTATCCTCCGCTAGTGAGCCAAGACGTTGAGTGCGACTCTGTCCTGTGCATACTCCTTGTGGTGGTTTTGAGCCGGTCTCGTGGAGCCCCTTCTCTACCGCTAGGGTCAAGCGTAGGGGAAAAAAACGGTCGTGGACCAGACGCGAGAGAGAGCGTCTGTAGGTGCACACGTGGCTGGGGTTGAGAGCCTCTGTGGTGACGGGATGCCGAGCCACAGACCCTAGCTGAGTCTACTTGCTGTGTGTGTGAGTGTGTGTTACTGAGCCGCGTGGTTTACAATTTGTGTTGTGGTGCGACGTGTACTTACTTTTAGTTTTTACTTTCCGCACTTTAATTAGTTGCCGGTGGGGTTATTTTTCCCTACTGGGTCTCTTTTCTTGAGACTCACTCCTTCCCTTTCAGGTGGGTCTTCGTCGACTCCCGTTCCAGGCAAGTCTATCCACTCCGGTGTTGGTGCTCCTAGCTGCAGTGAGTAGTACCTTTTTGTTGTACTTCTGTACTCTGTACTTTGCTCAGACTCTGAGTTGTAAATTATATGTTCATATAGTGGAATTTTACAGCTTTACATGGTGTGTATCTTCTTACATATAGTCTCCTCGGACTTTCACTTCCTACCCTTGAGCTTGGTCTCGTGGGTTAGCGGGTCAGAATTCGGGTTACTGGTTGTTACTGGTAATGCGGATTCTGGGTCGTTACATTAGTGGTCTCCTAGAGAGGTGAATAGGCTGCTAAAAAATTATGCAACTCAAAATAAAACATAAACATGTAGAGGTTAGCATTAGATAATCGTGGAAATAGAGGGAAGAAGCATCTCACAAAGACACAAGGATATATTCTGCTTGGCACTGAGCTCCTTCTCAGTCCTACGTCCAGTCCCTAGCAACATCTTGGAATTTCACTAACATAAAGGTACAACCCCCCTTAAGGACACTACAACACCTAGCTCAAATGGTCTTCCCTTTACAGCCCGAAGGGGAACATACTGGTCTTCCTTCTACCAAGAGGAATAACTCAATGGTAACCCCTACCAGTCTTGTCTACACGTAGGAGAGGCACAAGCTTGATGTACAAGAATGACTATAGGATGTCCCTAGATCAAGCACAGAATAATGACTAGTTTGGCTTGATCTGAGACAGTGTCTGAGAAAGAAAAAGAGACTATAATTGTTTCACTCAGACACTCAGTTATCTCTCTCAAGAAATCAGCAGGAACGTAGGGAGAGGAGATCTAAAGACTAAATGCATGAAAGATCTGCTTGAGTTGTGCTTTGGGTAGTTCAGAATTTTGAACTTGAAAGCTTCAGAACTAGAGAACTACTCTTCATCTTCTCAGTCTCCTTCTTTCATCTTCTTTGGAGAGTAGCCATTGATCTATCATTGAGTCTTCTCATGTTTATTGGATTTTTAAGGCAATTGATCCCAATGTCTAACATTGTTGTGGTGTAAGTACCATAAACTTGTGAATCATTTAATGCTAGGATACATATAGAGAGAGAGAAAAGATATTGTGTCAGTCAACTCACATCTCAACTACTTAGAATCTGCTTTTCCTGCTGGCGATATTACTATAACAGGTAGGCACTTGTTTCCAATAAAACACAATAAATTAAAAATATGTAATGGGATTTAACTAATGGTCCATAATAAATTATTGGGCCAAAATAAGAGTTATAATAATAAAATAATAGGAAATTATTATTAAATTCAGAATGTCCATTATCCCCTTATTTAAAGGGCAAGATAAGCTTAAATAAACACCATAATTATCTAAATTGAGTCCTATCACTACCCTAGCAAGCTAGCCACGTTTTTGTTGAACCACTCTTGTTTCTATCTTTTGTTTTGGTGATAACTAAAACTCATGTTTTGGTGTTAACTAAAACTCATGAACATCATTAATACAATTGCTTAAATTAGTGCATGACTATCTGCATAAATAATCTTCAAATACACTATAAATATCATTGAAGAATATATCCTATAACATTGTGTTGAATGTCGCACATGCTCTACTACATGCTTTATATTTTCTAAGTCCACATCGACTACTATATGTATCATCTGACTCCGACTCCTTGACAGTCAAAGTTAGATATCGATTGGTGAGTAAAGATCACCAGTCGAAGTCTTACTTCGACTCCTTATCAGCGAAGTTTCATATCGATGTTGTTTACGTCGTCAGTCGAAGTGTCTATCGATTGCTGACCACTTCTGTATCGATTGTTTTGATCAATTTATCGATTACCTTTATAGACATCGATTACTGTTATTGTAACACCCAAGTTTATTATAAAAATAATTGGTCATGTTAATTTTTAATATTGCATGATAACGTTATCATTAAATAAGTGCACCTCACACTGCCATTACCAAAATAATCATGAAAATAAGCACACATGAGTTTACATAAGTTGACAACCTAAATAAATAAAATTTCATTAATAGAAAAGGGATTAAAAGAAAATTATTATATTAAATAAATATATGGAAATTATATATATAATTATATCATTAATTATGTAATCAAATTACTATTCACCTACTGTCCCTTACGTAAAACATGATTACGTATCCACATTGTTATGTGTTAACCCCAGATGGAATCACTCCATCGAGCTCATCACCATCGTCCAGCTGTGTTGCAAGTACTCAAGTGGATAAACTCTACAAGATCTATAAGATCAGGCTAATCCTTAGCCAGAACTGGCTACTTACTACTGCTTCCGCAGAAGGTCTGGGAAGAAGGAGAAGGAATAGAAGGTTAGGAGGTGTGCTTCGTGTTGGGTGAAGGGAAGGGTTTCTGAAGCCCTGTTATTGCCGATTTGTCACCATATTCTTATCAGGTAGGAAGACTTCTTTTCTTCCCTTCTCGCTTGCTACTCCAAGTCCAAGTATATCTTATTTCTGAGTGGTTGTTCTTGGTAGAGGAGGCCCTCTTGTTATCAGTCATAGCCATAAAGTTCTCCTCTCCACTGTCCACCTCACTTAAACAGAAAGAAACAAATTTTGTTCATCGTCGGAATCAGTCGACCGACAGATCATTTCGGTCGACCTATCCCCTCCATTTGTGCCTGCCCGAGAGAGAAAAAGAAGAGAGATAGGGAGGTTAAAGCCTCCCGTTTCCTTGAAAATTATGTACAAATATCGAATAGCCTTTTTTTCTTCTATTTTGCTTGTTTATTTTCATTCCAAGGCCAAAAAAAGTGGTGCGATTTTGAACTGTGTATTTCTGAGTTTTTTCGGAATCGGTTGATAGCCCACGAATGCGTCGTTAAACACGTGACTAACAATCTTAAAATATCGGCTTGCACAAAATATTTTAACAATAGTTAAGTGGTGAGACCGAGTCGAATCCTCAGGGAAAAAGATTATTAATTTGAAACCTTGAGTTTCTTAATTAGAAAAGTGAGTGAGAATTTTAGAATTAAATCCTAAAACTAATTTGATCAAAAAAAAAACTATAAACTTAGTAGAAAAATATTAAGAGAGAGAGAAAATATAAAGAACAAAAGAGAGAAGTAAGGAAATAACTACTAAACTAGTAAACTATTAACTAAACAAAATATTCTAAATCGCCTAACACAAGCATACCATACTGAATAGATTTAAAGAGACAAGAAGTGAAGAGAGGAGGTAGAAAGAGGAGAATAGAAGAGAGAGATAGACGGATGATACAAAGAGTGAATAGAATAACTAACAAAATTTATTTAAATAAAGAAACACATTGCATCTAACATACAACTTAATTAAATAGGAGAAAACAAGAGAGACGGAGAGAGAAGAGAGAACGATAAAGGAGAGAGACGAGAGAGTGAGAGAGAGAGAGAGAGAGAGAGAGAGAGAGAGGCGAGAGAGAGAGAGATAGAGACACGAGAGAAAGGAGAGAGATAGAACATGAGAGAGAGAGAGAGAGAGAGAGAGAGGAGAGAGAGGAGAGAGAGAGAGAGAGAGAGAGAGAAGAGAAGAGAGCGTGAGTTGAGAGAGGGAGGAGAGAGCGCGCGAGAGAGAGGGGGCCGCGCCTCTCTACGTGCATGCATGCATGTAGAGAGGAGAAGGGGCGTGTGCGGGCACGTGGAGGTGGCTGCAGGGGCGTGCAGCAGGGCGACGCGCCCGCGGGCCTGTAGTGTAGGCGGCGGCAGGCAGGCACGGGGCGCGGGCTCAAGCGCAGGCGGGGGCGGCGGTGGCGCGAGCGGGCTGGTGGGCGAGCGCACCTCTGCTGCTGTTCTGTCTGCCGAAGAAAGAGACCGAGCCAGAGAGAGATAGGAGAAGAGGAAGAAGAGAAGAGAAGAGAGGGGGCCAGGAGAGATCGCAGGAGAGGAAGAAGAGGAGGAGGAGGAGGGGGGAGGACTGCTCGCTGAAGAGAGAAAGAGAGAAAGAATACGGGGGAAGGAAGGAATGAGAGAGAGAAAGAGAGAAAAGATCTCTTTTAAAATAGGTAGAGAGGAGAGATTAGAGGGAGAGATTTTTAGAAAATAGAGGAGTGATTTTAAAAAAAGAGGGAATTTTAAAATTGAAAAGATAGAGAGGGAAAAGGATCTCTTCATTCTCTGGTCTAATTAGATTCCTTGCCCATTTAAAACCTCATTTCTTGTCCCATTAATCCTGCAAACACAATACAACAGAGATTTAATCAATTATCGCCCATGTAATCCAATGATAATAGAGATTTATGAATTTATCAAGTATTTGTCAATAAAATGGCACGATTATTCATAACAATTATGCAATTATCACACCCCCTAACTTACTCATTGCTAGTCTCTTAGCAATGCATACAAATATATAATTGGGACAAACAAGAGTTTAAAGTATCATACTTCATGACAAGAAAGTAAGAATGAGAATTCTTGATCATAAGTATTTCAAGTTCCAGTCGAGAGTGTCAAAGGCAAATATGTCAATTCATGTCATTAAACAGTTCCTCAAGATAACACAAAATTCCATGACTTTTTGTTCAATGTTTGAGCATCAATAAGAGGATGCATGAGCTTTTACATATCACTCAAGGATGGTATCAACTCTACACTGCTTAAATTCGATCCTCGAATTACAGGTAGCTTTCACTCTGCCTAGTTCTCTTTTTTTATGCTTTTTTTCTTTTCTTTTCAGTTACATGGTGCTGCACTTCCCTTCATTGTTTGACGCGAGCCTCAACTCTTACCTTAGGAGTAGCAGGCTCGGTTACTAAGATCAGGGGCATTTTCCATGTTTTTTTTTCCCGGTACATTTTCACATTTATTGTAGGCAGGTAGCTTTTTCCATGATTGGTCTTCAATAGGAGTGTAGAATATCAATCCATCAACATGAATGCTAGGTAAAACTCTCATCATCTATCTGAATACTCCTAATGATCTTTTAATGTACTAATGAATTTCAAATGTATCTTGAGGAGGTTGCTAAGAACATAATTAGTTAACTTACCCTTTAACTCACCACTTTCACAAGTACACTGTGAGTCAAGCTAGAAAAAAATTTCTTGCATGAAATATGAAACATGAAGCATAATGTTAGGGAAAAAATTTGAAATACAATTTGTCTCTCCCCCAACTTGAATGACATTGTCCTCAATGGCATGAAATAGACTAAAGCCAATGTAAGTTAAGAAAGGAGAGACGCAACCTGATGATCAAATGAGGGCGGTTGCACAATAGCTTCATCCAAGGATAGTGGGACTCCAAACACCTAAGACACAAAATAAAAACTAAATCAATAGAAATCACTTTTCCTAAAAATTGGGTTGCCTCCCAACAAGCGCTAAGTTTAATGTCTTCAGCGGACACATGGGAACAGGTTCACGTAACACCCCCAATCAATTGAAGCCAAATTCTTGCTTTGTAAGGCATCACCAACCATGGTGGGTCAAGTGGTCTAAATGTACCCTGCAGATCAGTAAAGGATAGAGAATTGGGGCATTCATGATCATATCTTCAATTAAGAAATATTCATTTGTACACTAAGATTTTTATATGTGTTGAGCACGTCAATTTGGACTTTATTATTTTCACAATTTTCACCCACAACTTCCATTTTCAGATCCTCTTTGATGAGGTTGAGGTTGATTGTGTGAATGCTCAGAGGATTGTTTGAACTCCACAGGCTGACTTGTGTTAGAGAAATATGGTGATTTGGAATGAAATGGTTATGATCCTTAACACAATGATGCTGAAAGGTTGAAGTGGAGTTGACCAATCAGCTAGTGGTAGCATGTCGATATATTGGATTTACCAAGGTCAGGGAGGGGTAAAAGATCCACATCCTCCCCTAAATCAAGAGATGCCGAATCCGAGTTAATTTCAGACACAATCTCCAACTCCTCTCTTAACCATGAAGAATGGTTGACAACTTCACTCAATCCTATCTCTACACCCACATTTTCTTCATCCCTCACTTGGGTTACGGTCACCTCAAACTCAGGAAGGGAAAATAGTGGAATTTGATCATCATCTGACTTATCCACTTCCTTTTCTTCTCCCCCCAACTTAAGATTAACACACTCAAACATCCATCTGAAAAGTAGAATTGGGCTTGAGTTGCTCCTGGCTGATGTTGGTTCTAACATCCCACTGATATGAATCCTCAATACCCCCAAACTATTTGGGCCAACAATGATAGAGTGTCTTCGGGTTGGAGAATCTCAAGTTGACCACATGGGCTTGCATGGTGGTCAAATCCAAGTGAATGATTTTCAGACATTGCATTAGAGTAACTAGACAATTGGCCTAATTTTATTTCCACTTGCAGGGTGGCTTTAGCAAGCTGGCTTAGTTGGGCTGTCATCTGGAAATGGATTGATTTTGAGTCAGGATTATATGTTCCATTTGATCAAGCATTTCCTTTTGGAGATCGGTTGGGGCAGGAGATGTGTAGGTGGGCTGAGAATCAAGCTGGGATGAATAGAATTTGGGGAATCCTCAGACTGATGGTAAGGTGACTGGGAGTGTAAAGGTTGTCCTCCACATTGGATTTGATGAGAAGAATTGTTGGAATGTGAAGTCCAATTCTGAGAATTTTGAATAGGAGGGCTTTGGACTTGGGCTAGAATAGGTGATCTTGAAGTGTCAAATGTGGCATTACTTCCCCAAGTTGTTGGAAGTTGTGCCGTCTGGAGCATCTGATAAACGCACAGGCAAATTAGTACCATAGAACCCTTGATCAAACCACGATATGATTTCACTACCTAGAAAGGGTCCTTGAACCTCTCCTTGTGGATCTTGGTAAAACAAACTCAAATTTCAGGAGAGACACCCAGTTCAACTTTTGGATAGGGAGTAGGTGTGGAAAACTCTTGTGCAGTTGGGGCTTGATCATGGTTGACAGATGGCCATTGGCTAGGAATGGAATACTCATTATCATAATGAGCATGGTCAACCCACTTGGTACTATGGGCCTGAGAGGATGGAGATGAGGGGTGAAGTGGGTTAACATATTTCCTCCGTCCTGAATCAAGTATGTGATTTGTAATTGGGTGACCATGAAAAAGATGGACTTGGGTCCACTTGGAACCATTGGCCTGGTAAGTAGGGTTGGATGAATAAGGTAGGTTAGGTTGAGAGTGAATGCCATAATGGGCTGACCCAATTTGCCCAATTGATGTGCCAATTTCATAACCATTATTATCAACCCATAAATCCCCTTTTTTTCTTTTATTTTTTAAGTATTTTTTATTGTTTGAAAGATTGAATTTATTTTTCAAATAAGTTAGCAAACAATTAATCCTATGACACTATGGTTCCCTAGGACATAAAAATTTGATTTCTCACTAATCAACTGAGGCCTAGCTTAAATCCACTCTCAAGCCCATTAACTGGCCAGTAAGACGTGGGAAAGTGGGAGGTTTCCCCTGCTCTCGCAGGGACCTAATTAAGTAACCACTTATCCACTTAGGCATTTGCCTATAAACTCTAGCCTTAGACACCAGTCTCCAAACTTGATAGTGGGCCTAAGTCTCAAAGCGAACCCTAAGTCCAGTCAGTTTCTACTTTCTTTTATTGGGCTTGGGAATGCAAAGATGTAGGAAGTTGTGGTTTGTGGGCTAAAGAAGGGTGATCAAATCCCCACTTTATCTTGTTAAGGAAATTGCCCTTAAATATTTTTAGAAATGATGTGCACACCACAACATCAAGCAAGGCGTTCTATGCAAGCATGGCAATGCATGATCATGCTTTTAAGAAAGTTGAGATTCTCACCTTGCCTCCTGCAATCTTCGACAAGAAAGGAAACTTTTCAAAAAAAAAAGAAAACCTAAAGATGGAAGTCTAAATGATGCATGTCCTAAAGATGGAAGGTTTCTAATCTTGACATGACATCTTTTATTGGATTCAAGTGATTGATTTTTTTATTTTTTTTATTAATTGTCTAAACATGGCAACTAAAAAAAAACTCAATCAAGAGGGTTTTAAAGGTACTTACCTCCAACGCAATCCCTCGTTCTTTTGGAATTAACACAAATAGAAAGAGTGAGAGAGAGAGGAAACTCACCTCACTTACCCTTTTTCTGATTTTTTTCTGCAATTTTTGGATTTCTTCTTTCCAAACAGACCCTTTTACCTACAGATTGTTGTCCTTAGCGACGGTTTTCTGCACAGATTCACTTTTATGACAGTGTTGTCTTCAGCGACAGATTCTATTTTCCAGCAATTTTTCTGATTTTTTTTAGTTTGACACCTGAAAAAAGAAAGAAAATATTAGCATGATATATACAAAAGACACCAAGATTATCAAAACTAAAAATCTAATTCCCCAGCAACGGCGCCAAAATTGATAGCCCACGAATGCGTCGTAAACACGTGACTAACAATCTAAATATCGGCTTGACACAAATTTTTTAACATAGTTAAGTGGTGAGACCGAGTCGAAACTCAGGGAAAAAGATTATTAATTTTGAAAATCTTGAGTTTCTTGATTACAAAAGTGAGTTGAGAATTTAGAATTAAATCTAAAACTAATTTGATCAAAAAAATAACTAAAACTTAGTAGAAAAATATAAGAGAGAGAGAAAATATAAAGAACAAAAGAGAGAAGTAAGGAAATAACTACTAAATAGTAAACTATAATAACTAACAAAATATTCTAAATCGCCTAACACAAGCATACCCATACTGAAATAGATTAAAGAGACAAGAAGTGAAGAGAGGAGGTAGAAGAGGATAATAGAATAGAGAGATAGACGAATGATACAAAGAGTGAATAGAATAACTAACAAAATTATTTAAATAAAAGAAACACATTGCATCTAACATACAACTTTAATTAAATAGGAGAAACAAGAGAGACGAGAGAGAGAAGAGAGAATGATAGAGGAGAGAGACGAGAGATGTGAGAGAGAGGGGAGGAGAGAGAGGAGATGCGCGAGAGGAGAGAGGAGAGAGAGAGGAGAGAGAGAGAGAGAGAGGGAGAGAGAGGAGAGAGGAGAGAGAGACGAGAGGAGAGAGAGAGAAGAGAGAGATGAGATGAGAGAGAGATAGAGAGAGGAGAGAAGAGAGAGAGAGAAGAGAGAGAGAGAGAGAGAGTGCGAGAGGGAGAGCGAGAGAGTAGAGAGAGGGGGGGGCCGCGCCTCTCTACATGCATGCATGCACGTAGAGAGGAGAAGGGGGGTGCGCGGGCGCGTGGAGGTGGCTGCAGGGGGCGCGCGGAAGGGCGACGACGGCTGCGCGGGCCCGTGGCATAGGCGGCGGCAGGCAGGCGCGGGGCGCAGGCTCATGCGCAGGCGGGCGGCGGGTGGAGCGAGCGAGCTGGTAGGCGAGCGCACCCTGCTGCTGCTTTCTGTCTGCCGAAGAAAGAGACCGGACCAGAGAGAGATAGGAGAAGAGGAAGAAGAGAAGAGAGGGGGCTAGGAGAGATCGCAGGAGAGGAAGAAGAGGAGGAGGAGGGAGGACTGCTTGTGAAGAGGGGAGAAGAGTGAAGAGAGAAAGAATATGGGGGAAGGAAGGAATAAGAGAGAGAAAGAGAAAAGATCTTTTTTAAAATAGGTAGAGAGAAGAGAGGAAAGAGGAGAGATTAGATGGAGAGATTTTTAGAAAATTGAGGAGTGATTTTAAAAAGAGATGGAATTTTAAAAATTGAAAAGATAGAGAGGGAAAAGAATCTCTCTTCATTCTCTTGGTCCAATTAGATTCCTTGGCCCATTTAAAACCTCATTTCTTGTCCCATTAATCCTGCAAACACAATACAACAGAGATTTAATCAATTATTGCCCATGTAATCCAATGATAATAGAGATTTATGAATTTATCAAGTATTTGTCAATAAAATGGCACAATTATTCATAACAATTATGCAATTATCATCGGTCAACCAAAACCAAAGTTGGTCGACCGATCCCACCTCTCCAGTCGACCGACTTTGTCATTCCGGTCGATTGATCCCTCAGTCAAACCCAGAAAATAGCTACTAGCTAGGTCGGTCTACCGACTTTGTCATTACGGTTGATCGATTTCATAGTTGAACCCAGAAACAGTGACCGAGTAGATCGGTCGATCGACCATGCCTTTCCGGTCGACTGATTTTCTCTTTAATACCAGAACCAAGTTCATATTTGTCTCAGTTTGTTTCTTTTCCCCGATTCCTTATTTGAACTTTATATTACTAAACTTGGACGAACCTAACTTGCTAAGCTTACTTTGTCTTGTTATCATTGTACTCTTGCATTAGACTTGCTTTAATATTCATGTTATTTCGAGAACTGCCTGAACCATATTAAAAGACTGATCAAATGGAAATGATGACACTTTGGGTCTTCAAACTCTATTGGACCAATGTCTGTGCAAATGGAGCCGATCCAGTTCTAGGAGGAGCACCCGAATCGATTACTGAATCGTACTATTAGAATATGTGCTAATCAAAATGGATCTACTAGGTGTCTGATATAACACCACCTACTACTAAATTTAGTCTACATTTCCATGAACTGTATTATGGCATGAATTTTATTACTGTTTGGTTCCGAGTAAACTCCACTATGATATTTTCATTGAACTGTATTCCGCATCATTGTGTATAACAATTGTACGCTCTCATTAACGAGTATACAAGATATTCTTCCCATGCTACCGTCATACCTTACTGTTATTATTGAAGGCAACTTCCTACTGGGCATAATTGATCATGAATCCTACTTTCCTTTCAGGCATCTCAGATGGGACTGACTTCTCAGGGGAATGTGCGCCGAGTGAATCATGAGTTAGAAATCCTTTCTCCCTTTTGCTTCTGACACCTAAGTTGTTGTATATATTAAGCCCAAAACTATCAGTTCATGTAATGTATTATTTCGCTGCACTACCTTGTAATTATGAATGGCGATCCCTATTTACTTTATCTTGATTCTTCTATCACCTCTAAAAATAGTCTATGAGTAGGACGTGACAGATCTTCTTGGTATCAGAGCGGAGTGCCGCTAACTTGGAAATAATATGTGAGATGGGTAGAAATTGGGGAGTTAGTACCAAATGTATTTAAAGTTTTCTTATTGTATGTAATCTAACCTGTAGCATGTAACCGAATGGACACCAATGCACGTGAACGCATAGTGCTGTCAATGGAATTATTACGTCAAGATATCGAGCTTTATGCCCAAGCCCAGTGTGAAGCCCATCTAAGAATCAAAGAATAAGTTTTAAATTTGACCAGTGTTGCGTTCATGGTAGGAAACCCCTGCATCTCTAGCAGCCATGACCACAATCATGCATAAGTTAGACAATTTAAAAGCTAACCAAGACTTACTGTTGCACTAATAGAGGTATATTGGGACGTCATGACCGAAGCCACCAGAGAACTATATTTTAACCAAGAAGATGTCCAGGATCAGTCTTCTGGGTCCACTACCCACCAGTGAACAATAAGGAGACATATGACTCACCTTTTGTACCCCCTCCTATATAATAGTAAATTATTGTAGATTGCTAACTTTGTAATGATGTTAAGATGTTGTGGAGGGGGGCTCTCTCTTTTGGAAGCTGATGTAAATTCTGACTTAATTAGCAAAAAGTATGTATCAAATAGAATTGGGTCAAGGAAATCACGAGAATTTTTAAAGCTATTAGGTGCCAGGAGGAGGATAGAGTCCGCTTAGCTACATTTCAATTGGATAAAGATGCTCGGGCTTGGTGGGAAACCATGGAAACTACCGTAGGAGATGTAGATCAACTATTCTGAGAGGAGTTTGTTGAGTTATTCAACGAACAGTATTTCTCTTGTTGACTAGATTGCAAGCCCAGAGGGGGGGGGGTGAATGGATTGCTAAAAATTCATCTTAGAAATATTTTGTGACAAAATAACTTTAGAAACACTAAACGAAGTAGTTATAGTTAATGAGCAGCGGATAGCGAGATAAAAGCAGTCACATGAATAATAGAATTTTATCCTGGTTCAGATCTCCTATCACAAGGAGTCCTACGTCCAGTCCCCAAGCAACAACTAGGGATTCCACTAACCAAGTGTACAGTTTCCCTTAAGGATAATTACACATCTAGCACTAGCTGGCCTTCTCTTCTCTTCACAATGAGGCAATACACCACCTGTTACAACTGGTCTTTCTTTCTACAAAAGGGAAGGAACGAGCCACTCCACGGCAGGTCCTCTCTTCACATATGAAAAGGAGCACTCAAAGAACAGTAAAGAGATGATGGCCCCTAGACCAAGCTAATAGCAACAATACAATGCTTGATTTGAGACAAAATCTGAGAGACAAAAAGAATTACGCCAGAAGAGGTTCTCTCAGATTTATAACAAGCTCTCACACCCTAGAAGGAAAGGAAGAACAGTGCTTTGTAGAGAGCTAAGAGCAAGAGTCTTTTTCTGAATGAAGGAGCGAGCTCTTCTTTCTTTCTATCCGAAAAGGATGATTTTGCATTCGTTAACACACTTCTATTTATCTTCACTTTGAAGAAGTATCCGTCGAAGTGTTCGTTGTCTCTCATCTTGAAACGTGTCTCCTGACAGTTGTAGCAGGTCCAACGTAAGAAGCCCGGAAAACCTGCTGATAATAAATACTTGGACAGAGACACAGTGAGAGGGAGATCATATGTATCTTCTTTACTCAGGTCAACACGATATGTCCAACGTTGTAAACATGTGTGACTACCAGAAATCTGTAGATAATAAATGTTGGAAGATAGACAACTCAAATGTATCTAAACTGTCAGTCAATGTCACTGGCCATACTGCAAAAGGATATACTAAAGAGGAACACCATTCTATCATCATTTAAAGTTCTAGCTGATATGTCATGAAAGTGGTAACCAGTAAAAGATGAAATGCATAGATACTATACCCAAAATGATAAATGCTTGTGTACAAAGGATATGCAACAGTTCGCGAGAAGATTTGAAATGCACAGTATTTCAAAATACATTTGAAAGGAACTGCGAGGCAAAACATGATTAAAACTATTTTATCATGTTTAATGAACTTACATTTGAAAACATAATCAACATAATAATTGTAAAGGTCATTATCAAGGTATCAATGTCCAAAACATAATCAATGTTCGAGAAAGTCATATTCAGAGATAGTCGATGTCTAAACATAATCGATGTTCATAGAGAGTTGATGTTCAGATACAGTCGATGTCCAAAGGATAGTCGATGTCTAAACGTAATTGATGTTCAGAGACAGTCGATGTTCGAAGGATAGTCGATGTCTAAACATAATCGATGTTTTAATGAAGTCAATGTGAGCGTAATCGATGTTGATGTGAAATCGATGTGAACATAATCGATGTTGAGACGTAATCGATGTATAAGTGAAATCGATGTGAGTGTAATCGATGTTTGGATGAAATCGATGTGAGCGTAATCGATGTTTAAGTGAAATCGATGTGAGCATAATCGATGTTTAATTGAAATCGGTGTGAGCGTAATCGATGTTTGAAGCGTAATCGATGTTTAAGTAAAATCGATGTTGAAGTATAATCGATGTTGAAATGAAATCGATGTTGAAACATAATCGATGTTGAAACATAATCGATGTTGAAATGTAATTGATGTTTAAATGAAATCGATGTTGAAATGTAATCGATGTTTAAATGAAATCGATGTTTAAGTGAAATCAATGTTGAACTGTAATCGATGTTTAAATGAAATCGATGTTGAAGCATAATTGATGTTTAAGTGAAATCAATTTTGAAATGTAATCCATGTAATATTAAGGTAGTAGTCGATGTGAACTTACAATAGTAATCAATGCAAACTTAGGTAATTTATGTGCAATAGACTTCTAATTAAAATGAGTGTATCCAACTTACAGAGTTTATTTCATTTGATACCTGTTGACAAACTTCAGATAAATATGTTAGTTAAGTATTTTCATTGGTTTTGTTTATCACCAAAATATATAAGTGGAGATAAATTGTTCATCAAACTCCTCCTTTTTTGTGATGACAAAACTATAAAAATAAGGAAGGTAAATGAAATAAATTCTAAGTAAAATGATCAATATGTATTTCAAAGTATGTTCTCCCCCTTTTGTCATTAATCAAAAAGAAAAGTAGGGAATAAAAGATGCAAAGAGAAATGGAGGCCAAGAGGGATGATATTAATCAGTGAGAGTTTGCTATATAGAAGGTAGGGGACAAGAGAGAAGTAAGGCGTGTGATGATAGGCCAAGCTTTGACTTACTGCTCTTTAAAAAAATCTTAAACAATTCCCAGTTTATATTCTAAGAAGGCCCCATATTTGTGTTGAATTCCTTAATGTGAATCTACCTCTAATCCTCAAGAAACTGATTGTACTATGGATCACTGAGAGTCATCATGTAGAGGTTGCGGGTGCCAAGACTGGCATGCTGCAGAAACTGATCAATAGAGATAGGATAAGCAATGTTGTGAGCTAGCAGTTCCTGCCTCAGAGCAATGTAAACTTTGTATCCTTCAACCCAGATGGAGTAAGGATTTGTCACCAAATTGATGGAGTTGAGATCCATGAACTGCTCAGGAGATAATGTGGGCTGATCGAATTTGAATTGAGTTGCATTTAGCTGATCTAGTTGGAGAGCGGCCTGGTGATATATCTTACGCCACTCAGTAGAAAAAAATCCAGATGAGGCTGAGAATTGTTGAAAGACATTGAGCAAATTTTCAAAATGATTAAATGCACAGAAGAGGAGAAGATTCATCTAGTAACATTTCAGTTAGATCGAGATGCCCGAGCTTGGTGGGAAACATTGGAATCCACCTAAGAGGACTCAAATCAAATTAGTTGGGAAGAATTCGTGGAACTATTTAATGACTAGTATTTCTCCGAGGTGGTTCAAGAAAGGAAAGCAAATGAGTTTGCTAGCCAGAAGCAACTCAGGATGTCGGTGTCAGAATATGAGGCACAATTTACTCGATTGTCAAAGTATGCTCCTTATCTTATAGCCACAGAGAAACTCAAGGCCAAGAGGTTTATGAACGGATTGCGTCCCAACTTCATCATGCAGCTAACCCCTCATCTGATCACTATATACTCAGAATGGTAAAAAGAGCTTTAGCATTAGAAGTTGCAAATGACACCATGGATAAGATTATAGGAAGGTCTGGAGAGGGATCTTCGGATCGCAAGAGGAAGTATGAGTCGGGAAATGCCCCGAAGGTTCAGCAGACTGTTAAGAAGGCAGGAAAAACTCCAGTTGGAGGTAAAGATGTATGTAAATATTGTCATCTCAGAGGGCATAAGGTTGAGAACTGTTGGCATAGGTTGGGTGCATGTCTCTATTGTGGGAGTACCCAACATCGAATTTTGGATTGTTCGATGCCCAAGACTGCACCAACAAATCAGAACCCCTGAGTGAAGCAAGGAAGATTGCAAGCCATTCAGGATGTGGAACCTAAATCCCCGCAAGAAGGCGGACTGATAGAAGGTACATTGCTAGTAAACTCAAAACCTGCGTATGTATTGTTTGATTCAGGAGCTACGCACTCTTTTATTAGTTATGAGTTTGCTAAATCTTTGGAAGTAAAATCAGTTTTATTACGTACAACTTGAGGTTGCAACTCCTTTGAGTGAGGGTAAGAAACTCAGGTAATATTACCCGGATAGTCAAATTTTAGTCAAAGGACATAAATTACTTAGTGATTTGATATGTCTTAAAATGTGGATTATGACGTAATCCTTGGGGTTGATTGGCTGTCTAAACATCATGCAAATTTAGATTGCCAACTAAGACAAGTAACCTTTCTGGGAAAGGAAGCTTATTCCATGATTTTTGATAAACCCCGTACAACGAAAATGCCTATAATTTCAGCAGTCAAAGCATGTAAATTGGTACAAAAAGGTTGTCAGGGGTATTTGGCTTCTGTAACTTTGATAAATCAGAAATTCTTGATGTTTTTCCCGAAGAGTTACCTAGTTTGCCACCTAGTAGAGAGGTGAATTTTTCAATTGAATTGGTACCAGGAGCAACACCAATTTCAAGAACGCCCTACAGAATGTCAATGGAAGAGTTGAAAGAACTAAAAAGGCAATTGATGGAATTGATAGAGAAGGGATTCATTAGACCCAGTACCTCACCTTGGGCTGCTCTGGTATTATTTGTAAAGAAGAAGGATGGTACTATGCGGTTATGCATAGGCTATAGACAATTGAATCAGTTGACTATTAAGAACAAATACCCACTTCCAAGAATCGATGACCTATTTGATCAATTGTCTGGAGCTCAGTGTTTCTCCAAAATTGATTTAAGATCTGGGTATCACCAATTAAGAATTCAAGAGCGGGATATTCACAAAACAGCTTTCCGGACTAGATATGGGCACTACGAATTTGTAGTTATGCCGTTGGATTAACTAATGCACCTGCTGCATTTATGCGTTTAACGAATGACGTGTTCAGATCTTATTTGGATCAGTTTGTAGTTGTGTTTATAGATGACATACTGATCTATTCTAAAAGTGTAGAAGAACATGAAGCACATTTATGGATCAGTTTGCAGCTGTTACGAGATCATAAACTATATGCAAAACTTAGTAAATGTGAATTTTGGATGAGACAAGTGATGTTCTTAGGACATATTATTCCAGAGAGGGATTATCAGTAGATTCCTAAAAAATTGAAGCTATACAGAAATGGGAACAACCAAAGAACCTCACTGAGATCAGAAGTTTTCTGGGTATGGCCAGTTACTACCGGAGGTTTGTTAAAGATTTTTCTAGAATTGCTTCGCCTCTCATACAATTGACGAGAAAAGGAACTGCATTTGAGTGGAGTGAGAGTTGCGAGCAAGCATTTCGATTATTGAAAGAATGTTTATCAACTGCACCAATTTTAGCTTTGCCGATAGAGGGAAAAACATTTAAGGTTTATATCGATGCTTCAAACATCGGACTGAGATGTGTATTGATGCAAGAAGGTAGAGTTATCGCTTATGCGTCTAGACAATTGAAGACTCATGAGAAAAATTATCCAGTACATGATTGGAATTGGCCGCAGTAGTCTTTGCTCTTAAACTTTGGAGACACTACTTGTATGATAATCAGTTCATAGTGTACTCTGACCATAAGAGTCTAAAGTACTTATTTTCACAGAAAGAATTGAATATGAGACAAAGAAGATGGATGGAGTATATCAAAGATTATGATTTTAAAATCGAGTACCATCCGGGAAAAGGTAATACTGTGGCTGACGCTCTCAATAGAAATCCTATAGCCAAGATGTTCCAGTTGCAAGTCAAGGAATGGAAGATGTTGGAAGAATTTTCTACACTAAGTCTGAAGGCCGAACCACAAGAAAAGAGGATTGTAATTGATAATTTAACAGTACAGTCGGATTTGCTAAAGCAAATTGGAGAACAACAGGACAATGACCCTATATTGATGGAAATTAGGGAAAAATTGGCTTCTAAACCTGATTTTAATGAAGATGTACATGAGAATCTTCGGTTCTGGAACAGGTTATGTGTGCCAGATAATTCTGAGATTATGTGTGCCAGATAATTATGAGATTAAGAAGCAAATTTTAGAAGAAGCTCATTGGTCACGTTACACTATTCACCCAGGAGCTGTCAAGATGTATCAGGATTGAAGAAGCATTTCTGGTGGTGTAACATGAAGAAGGACATTATGGATTTCATAGCTAAATGCTTAACATGTCAGAAAGTCAAGCCGAACACCAGAAACCTGCAGGGAAGTTAAAACCTCTTGAGATACTAGAATGGAAATGGGACAGTATCGGCATGGATTTTATTATGGGGTACCCAAAACACGAAGTGGATATGATGCAATATAGATAATCATTGATCGATTTACAAAGTCAGCTCATTTCTTAGCAATTAAAACAAGATGGTCTGTTAATGTTCTAGCAGCACTATACATGAAAGAAATTGTTCGGTTACATGGAATTCCAAAGGACATAGTTTCTGATAGAGATGCAAGATTCACCTCACATTTTTGGAGAGAACTACAAGATGCATTGGGGACTAAGTTAAAATTTAGCACTGCATTTCATCCTCAAACTGACGGACAGACAGAGCGAGTAAATCAAATTATTGAAGATATGTGTCGTGCTTGTGTATTAGAGTTCGGAAATGACTGGAATACTCACTTAGCATCATGGAGGTTGATTATAATAATAGTTACCAGTCTACTATTCAAATGGCACCATTTGAAGCTTTGTATGGTCGGCAATGCAGATCACCATTGTGTTGGGTAGAATTAAAAGAATCACATATTCTTAGACCTGATATGACCCAAGAGACGACATAAATTATTAAGTTGGTACAAGACCGGATGAAAGCTGCCCAAGACCAACAGAAAAGTTATGCCGATCGACGAAGAAGAGAGCTGGAATTTCAGCAAGGAGAACATGTGTTCCTTAAAGTATCACCCCGACGTGGAATCAAGAGATTTGGTATTAGGGGAAAACTAAGTCCAAGATATATTGGACCATTTGAAATACTGAGGAGAGTTGGGGAAATGACTTACCAACTGGCACTCCCACCACAGTTATCCAATGTACATGATATTTTTCATGTATCAATGTTAAGAAAGTATGTATATGATCCAGAACACATTATTGAATATCAAGATCTGGAAGTACAAGAAAATCTAGCATATGAAGAAAGACCTGTACAGATCCTTGACCGAAAAATTAAGCAACTTCGAAAAAAAGAAGTCCCATTGTTAAAAATTCAGTGGAATAAACGAGGACAAGAAGAAGCAACATGGGAACTGGAAGATGCCATCAAGATCAAGTATCCGAAATTGTTTACAGGTTAGTAATTATACTCTTTGTTATTAAATTTGGAGGACCAAATTTCTTTTAGTAGGGGAGAGTGTAACGCCCCGGAAAAATTTATTTGTTAAAAAACATAGATAATATGGTTATTAGACTTGATTATTATTATAGATTGAAATAATTAAAACTTGAGATTAATTAGTGTTAATAAACGTTACTCCAGTGTCGTACTTAGAGGTACGCGCTCCGACAGGGCGACACCAAAAAATTATAACGAAATTAAAATCCGAGAACACCATAATTTCCAGAAAAATATGGTGATATCAGAAATATAAATATCTGGATTTGTTGACGTACGGATTTCGAGATTAAGCCGACGCAACTATTTTTCGGACGATTTATCACCCAGTGAAAAATAATTCTAAAAATTAAACTAAAATCACCATAATTTGTAAAACCATTACATTAGCTTATGACTGAAATTTTAACACAAACAGACACCATTTGAATATATTTACATGAGGTTTATGTTGGGTTGAGTGTGTATTTGAAACCTTTTAATGATGACTTTAATCATGACTAATTGACATCACTCATAATTTTATTTTGATGATGACATTTTGTACATATTAAAATGATGACTAATTGAACATGTATATATTTTATACATATCACAACAATGCTTAAACAATATGTTTTTGATGTTTAATATCTCACATTTTAATGATAATATCTTGTATTAATGGTTACACTTTATATTTTCAGGTTTACACAAATTTGTCACAGTGGTGTCGACATAGTCTCCCTGTGGTGTCGACACTAGATGACTGTCCCAGAAGCATGTTCTGCAGCAGTAGCCAGTGGTGTCGACACAGTCTGCCTGTGTGTCGACACAGTCCACCTGTGTGTCGACACTAGTTCACTGTCCCAGAAACTTGTTCTGAATCAATTGCCTGTGGTGTCGACACAGTGCCCTGTGGTGTCGACACACTTCAACTGAAACTCAAAAATGTGAATTTTTCTGGACACGTGGCTGCTTGGGAATCAAGGGATTTGACCTAGATTTCTGTGCCCATGCACCCCAAGGCACCTCATGGACATATGGGGCTATAAATACCCATGATTCTTGTGCTCCAAAGTAGAGGAGAGCCAATACACTTCCAGAAGAAGCTTTTTGGCGGCAAAAATGGGCTTTCCAGATCTGGCTCCATCTCCAGAAGCTGCAGGCCATCCTTTCAAGAGGAAAGACGTGGGAATCAAAGGGAATCTCTGGAGAGAAAGTTGCTTTGCTAGGCAAGGGAGCAAATCCAACTGAAGAGGAGCAGGAGAAGAAGGATTTCTGGCATTTCAGATGCCATGAAAGTAGAGCATCGCCAATTGAGGAGAATCTCCATCGATTTCCATCAAGGCTCCTTAATTCAAGTGTCTGCAAGGCTTCTTCATCGAAGAACACTCATTCTACATCCATTTCTCTCACTTCTGAGGTTGTTCTTCCTTATTTCGTCTATGAGATTTGTGCATGAAGTTCTGCACAACTTTATGTGTACGAATCTATCTTGAATCAGATCATTGCTAGAGGATCTGATCTCTTTTGTGTTTGATCTAGATTTTGTACTGTGAGCCGTCGAGCTCTGGTTTGTGAGTCGTCGCACTCACTGTGTGGTTTGAGCCGTCATGCTCAATTTGGAGTCGTCGTGCTCCAGTTGTTGTTTGAGCCGTCGCGCTCAGTTTGTGAGTCGTTGAACTCAAGGTGTGTGTTGAGCGTCGTGCTCAAGGTGTTTTGGAGTCATCGTGCTCCAGTGTGTGTTGTACTCAAGGTTTTGAGTAGTGTGGCCTCACTGTGTGAGGGGTGGACGTAGGAGTCACTGGAAGTGATTCCGAACCACCTAAAAATCATCTGTGCAGTGGTGTGAATTGTGGTTTGACTTTGTATTGCGCTAGATGCATGCATAGGGATTTCGCTCACACTACTAATTGATTTGCTTCACACATCATCTACACACTCACACTTCAGATCAGTAAATTGTTTGGGTGAATTGATCTCTGATTTGAAGTAATTTTTAAATTGCTTGAGCTTCCGCATTAATTGGTATTAGATCTATTCAACCCCCCTTCTAGATCTGATCCATCCACCCATTCGATCCTACAATTGGTATCAGAGTAGGTTCTCTATTCATTGGTTGTATTTTGGGAGATCTGTCTTTGTGTGCTTAATCGCTCTGATTCCTATAATTGGTATTAGAACGGGTTAACCACTCTAATTGTTAGATCTAATTCCTTGTTACATTGATTCACTGTGATTAGATCTAATAATCTTTTGAGTTTTGGTATAATGACAAATTTCTTAATCTGCATGAATTTCCTGTTATAATTTCAGAGAAATCCCCAATCTCACTTTCATCAAGTTTTTCAGAGGAAGCACAAAGAAAAGGAGCAAAAGGAATTCACAAATGCTCAATGGCAAAGAAGAGCTTCAATGAATCTAGAAAATCAACAATTCAAAAGACTTTGGCTCTAACAGCACATTCCATGAGCTCAGAGCATTCTTCATCCTCTTCAGAACACAAGAGTTCAAATGGGTCTACAAGGTCAGGTAAATCAATTCTAGATCCATTTATGTATTCTAATTCTGATTCTGATGCAGATGAAGGCAGTCTTATGTTGAATTGATTGAATTCTGTGAGAAGATACAAAATCTCTAATGCAAAGCTGAACACTAAAAATAAAGATTTGAAAAAGACTTTAAATATTGCCACAAAGAAAGGAAAATTGAAAAATTCACTTGAATTGCTCCAGAACAATGATAAGATCCTTCACAAGAAAATGAGAATTTGAAAATTGAAGTTCAGAAACTGAATTCTGAAAAAGAAAGTTTGAAAGATAAAATCAAAATTTGTGAAAACAAGTTGTCCAAGTTGAAAAAATCATGATCAGTTGGAATATGAAAATCTTGATTTGAAAGATGAAAATGAAAAATTGATTGATCTCAATGAAAACTTCAAATTTGATAATGATCAATTAAACAAACAGATTTCTAACATGGCTCATGATCATCAAATAAATGAAAGATGCAAACAACTTGTTGAAGAAAATAGTCATCTAAAAAGGAAGATTGAATGCTTGTGCATGACAAACTATTGGACAATGATTATAGCAATTTGAGTAATAAAATTGCGATTTGGAAAAACAAATTGCTCAATTTGAAATGAAAAGAACAAGATGAAAAATGGTTTGGATGTCATGCTAAATAAATTTCAAATCTCAGAAAAAGAAGTTGTTGCATTAAAAGCAGAAAAACAAAAGTTCAAGATGAATTGAAGAATACTACAACACAAGTCTTGCTTCTGTAAAAAATAAGAAAAATAAAAAGAAAACCAAAGTAATATTTGTTGAAGCTGCTGCGAACAAGAACTCTACTAATTCTAATGAAAAACTAGTGAAAGTTCTTGTTCAGAAACAGACAGAGAAAAAGAAAAATGCTACTGTCAAGAGATTCATCTACTTCCTCCATCAGTCCAAAAAGTTCCAAGGCAAGTTCCAAATTCACATCATGCCAAGAGCCACCAAAAAGTACCTCCTCCTCCTCATGGTATGCCTCCTCACAGGAAAAAGAGATTCCAACAAATGCATACATGCCAAGGTAAGTACCAGGTAAGAAATACTCTCACTTGCTTTAACTGTAATAAACTAGTCATCTTGCCAAACATTGTTGGATTACAAATCAAAATTTCAATAAACATGCCAAATCTTTCCAATGCTTTCATTGTCATAAAATTGATCATATTTCTAGGGACTGTTGGTACAGAAATGATTTTGTTGTGCATGCTCAGAAATTCCAGTCTAATGCATTTGCTCATACACACAGGAATAAATATCATGTTCATACTAAAAATGTTCAGAAATTCCATGTGTATAGGCATAGAAATGTTGCACAAAATCATTCTGTTTCTGCTTATATTAAAAATCTAAAATTAGAAAACTTCATGAAAACATAGATGTATTGAGCAAGACAAAAAGAAAATCTAGAACTAATTCTGCTCATAGTTCTATCAATGAAAGAAATGCATCTATATCAAAAATAAAATCATTGAATTCAGAAATCTTTATTGCACTCTAACATTGATTTTATTGCAGGACCCAAGCAAGTGTGGGTCCCAAAACCAGCTTGATCAGCAAACTGAGGAGCCTTGTAGCCATACCTTTCCATCTAAAATCAAGACAATGGCTATGCAAGGCAAGAAAAATTGGAAACCACAAGTAAAATCCAAATGAAGACTGTTCAGGTAAAACCTCATATCATTTCCAGATTGAACTGCTTAAGTTAAAGAAAATTCTTAGAGTCTTATCTGAACAATGAAGAGTGTGTTTTGATGTTGCTCTCATAATAACTTTGTGTCATAACAATTGGAATCATGATTGCATTAGCATGCTTGCTTACTGTGCCCATGATTCTGTGTGCATATCAACTGCTTTGACTTTTTGGTATATCAAATGATGACATGTGGAAAAACAAGTTATGCTTGTTTGGAAGCTATCATTATGCGTGAGTAAAATACTCTGCCAAGTACAAAAGTCATGTTATGCTTAAAGCTAATTGTGTGCATAATCATGTGTGAATTGCTGCTAGCTTTTTCATTCCATGCACATATTAAGGGGGAGTAAATTTGAAAAAGTGCAAAAATGTTCTTGAAAATGCAATGAATTTCATGCTAAAACTAAAGAATAATTGACCTTTTGCAGTGACTATGTGGTATATCAAATGGTAAAATGTGAAAGGACAAGTTAGGCTTGTCTGGAAACTTTCATCATACGTGAGAAAAATTCTCCGCCAAGTATCAATAGTCTTTTCCTGCAAAAAGGTCATCAAGAAAAATGAAAATCTCAAAAACTTTATTTAAGTCTTTGAAATAATTTTGAGTTTTTGAAAAACTTTTCTCCTTTAATAAATTACCTGTTGTATATGCTTGATCATGTTCATACTCTTTTTGTGCAAACTGTTTTGAATGAACATATTTGAATTGCTTAAATGATCATTCACATCATGCATATCTTATGGGGGAGTGAGTCAAAAGAATCTTTGAGTGAAATGCTGGAGAAATATTCTTTCATATCTGATTTATCAACAACTCCCATTCAATTGTTGACAAATGTTCTTGCAAATAAATTCCTCACTCTCACATTGCATTGGCATTCTTGGTATATCAAATGGTGATTTGAAGAAAGACAAGTCAGGCTTCTCTAGACACTTTCACTATGCGTGAGTATATGTCTCCGCCAAGTATCAAGAGTCTTGTATGCAATTGTTGAGGGGGAGTTCTCATCTTTCAATAAAATATTCTTGTTCATTCTATTTTCACTTCATTCCATTTCTATTTCTTCAATAATCATCATGTTCACCTTTTGAGGGGGAGATACATGAAAGGGGGAGTCATTGTCACATTCCTTGACCTTACTTGTCTATCTTGAACCCTAAACTCATCAGAATTTTTGAGTCATTGTGCTATTTTCTTATGAGAGAATTAAGACATTGAAACTAAACTCATTGTGCATTTAGTTTAATTTCAAAGATTCATTATCATTTCAATGTTAAGCAATCTTAATACTAAATGTCTTAAAATGACTTGCAAAACACTTGTAGGCACATGAGTGGCTTTACTATTTAACATGTGCATGTTTACGCTTCATTTTTACCACATGTTAAGAATAATTTTTCTAAATTCGTAGTCATGACTTTTCTGGTCAAAGCAAACATATTCTTGCAAAACATCAAAAGAAAATGATCAACAATATGGAAAGATACAAACAGAGCAATGTAAATTCTTGAACCACTGAGTAACCGGGCCATTTCACCTAAAAAGTGATTTGTTTCGCGTCAAAACTGGAAATCAAAGTTTTCAACTCTGTATAAGATAATGAAAGTTAAACCACTGAGTAATCAGGAGGTCTTGCATCTAATCAATGTGATCTCTTTCATTGAAAAGTGAGATTTAATTAAGTTATTCTTGTATTCTTTTCCAGTTAAAAATGAAAGAAAATCAAATTGGCAGGATGGAAAAGCTTAAGACCTTAATAAAGTTCATGTATACTGAGTTTAGACCTATTATTCTACATTGTGTTAAAATTAAAGCTCCTAACATCCTTGTTAATACTTCTACTCACTCATATAGGTCACTTTACTTCACATTTGCATCATTATTTTAACTACATTCAGATCATTATATCTTGTACTACCTTGTGTTGAGTGTGTCTTTGTGCTTAAATTTTATTACACAATACCAAAAACACAATAATTTCTCTCATATGTAAATATCACTTTGCCTCATTTATTTTGATCATTTCTGACCATTCATTTCCTACATTTCATTTCTTGATCTCCTACAATCTTTGTTTCTCTCTCTTATCTATCTTTTTGATGCTGTCAAAAAGGGGGAGAAAGTTCTTTAAAGGGGAGAAAGTTTCTTATGGGAGAAAGTTCAAAGGGTGAATATGGTCAAGGGGAGTTATTGCAGTCAAGGGAGTCAGGCTATTGGGAGATTGTGCATATATTTTGTCATCATCAAAAAGGGGGAGAATGTTGGGTTGAGTGTGTATTTGAAACCTTTTAATGATGACTTTAATCATGACTAATTGACATCACTCATAATTTGATTTTGATGATGACATTTTGTACATTTTGTACATATTAAAATGATGACTAATTGAACATGTTATATATTTTATACATATCACAACAATGCTTAAACAACATGTTTTTGATGTTTAATATCTCACATTTTAATGATAATATCTTGTATTAATGGTTTACACTTTATATTTTCAGGTTTACACAAATTTGTCACAGTGGTGTCGACACAGTCTCCCTGTGGTGTCGACACTAGATGACTGTCCCAGAAGCATGTTCTGAAGCAGTAGCCAGTGGTGTCGACACAGTCTGCCTGTGTGTCGACACAGTCTGCCTGTGTGTCGACACAGTCTGCCAGTGGTGTCAACACAGTCCACCTATGTGTCGACACTAGTTCACTGTCCCAAAAACCTGTTCTGAAGCAATTGCATGTGGTGTCGACACAGTGCCCTATGGTGTCGACACACTTCGACTGAAACTCAAAAACGTGAATTTTTCTGGACACGTGGCTGCTTGGGAATCAAGGGATTTGACCTAGATTTCGTGCCCATGCACCCCAAGGCACCTCAGGACATATGGGGTTATAAATACCCATGATTCTTGTGCTCCAAAGTAGAGGAGAGCCAATACACTTCCAGAAGAAGCTTTTTGGCGGCAAAAAGGGGCTTTCCAGATCTGGCTCTATCTCCAGAAGCTGCAGGCCATCCTTTCAAGAGAAGGACGTGGGAATCAAAGGGAATCTCTGGAGAGAAGGTTGCTTTACTAGGCAAGGGAGCAGATCCAACTGAAGAGGAGCAGGAGAAGAAGGATTTCTGGCATTTCAGATGCCATCAAAGTAGAGCATCGCCAATTGAGGAGAATCTCCATCGATTTCCATCAAGGCTCCTCAATTCAAGTGTCTGCAGGCTTCTTCATCGAAGAACACTCATTCTACATCCATTTCTCTCACTTCTGAGTTTGTTCTTCCTTATTTCATCTATGAGATTTGTGCATGAAGTTCTGCACAACTTTCTGTGTACGAATCTGTCTTGAATCAGATCATTCTAGAGGATCTGATCTCTTTTGTGTTTGATCTAGCTTTTGTACTGTGAGCTGTCGAGCTCTGGTTTGTGAGTCGTCGCACTCACTGTGTGGTTTTGAGCCGTCGTGCTCAATTTGGAGTCGTCGTGCTCTGGTTGTTTATTTGAGCCGTCGCACTCAGTTTGTGAGTCATTGAACTCAAGGTTGTGTGTTGAGCCGTCGTGCTCAAGGTGTTTTGGAGTCGCTGGAAGTGATTTCCGAACCACCTAAAAATCCTCTGTGCAGTGGTTTGAATTATGGTTTGACTTTGTATTGCGCTAGATGCATGCATAGGGATTTCGCTCACACTACTAATTGATTTGCTTCACACATCATCTACACACACTCACACTTCAGATCAGTAAATTGTTTGGGTGAATTGATATCTGATTTGAAGTAATTTTTAAATTTCTTAAGCTTCCACATTAATTTGTTAGATCTATTCAACCCCCCCTTCTAGATTGATCCATCCACCCATTCGATCCTACATTTATTGGGCCAGCTGATTTATGGGCCAATTACGGTGGGGGTTTTTATGGATTAAATGGTTACGTGTGAGGAGCTGGGAAGCCACCCTCACCTGGGGAGGAGTCTTACACACCCTTTAGGTGTAAGCCGTGGTTTGTGCTGGTAATCGTGTCGATGGTAAAAACTCCATGGCTTTTACTATGACACCTTGGGGGTTGACGTGCCATTGTGCATGGGGAGCATGCTGGGCTATAAAAGAAACCCCTCACCCTTTATACACACCTTTTCTCGCATTTGTTCTTGCAGTTGCTTGCTTAGAAAAGAAGCCACTTGTAGTGAGGGTTACACCCTTGTGTGAAGCAACTAGTTGTTGTGCTGTCGTTGCTTTATGAAGACTGCGACTGTGGAGTTGCTTCTTTCCTTTGCTCATACTAGAAGGGCTACAAGTGTAGCTATCCGTGGATAGCACTCCCAGTACCATCTTCCCTCCACCTGCTGTGAATCATCGAAGAGAGGGTTTCATCCATCTAACTAGGTAGGATTTATCTTCTCTTCATACCTTCATCTTCTACTCTTACTAGAGAGCTCATAGCTACATACATGTAGTCTCTGAACTTGTCAATTTACCTTGGATTAGTGTCTACATCTTCTGTATACTTGTTTGTACCTTCAAACTTTTGTTTGACTCCTTCATACCTCTGGAATTATGTGTCTATCATGTAGGAGCCTTCTTTATAAAGGTTGTTAAGGAGTTGTTCTTCCAGTAACATTATGTTAAATTCTAGCTATACATGTATAGGTGTATTGTCATATTTCATATGGTTCAACTTGTAAGTCTGAGGAGAGAGCTAGAACAAGTTTAGACATATGGTTATATCCATACCTTGATTTATAGGTTCATGGTTGAGCTTTAGAATGTTTATAGAGTATTTTTGGAAGCAGAACTGGTGGCAGTCAACAGACAGGAGTACCTGTCGACAGGCCCAGGCTTCCAGAACCCCAGTCTGCTGGAAACAGTATGGCTGTCGACAGATGGTCCCTGTCTGTTGATAGACACACTGACCTGTCGACAAATAGACCATGCATGTCGACAGACATTCCCAGAATCAGAAATTGTCTTCTAGATGCCAACACCTGTCGACACCACCTCCTGGCTGTCGACAACCCTGTTCTGGCCTGTGTTCCAGCACCTTCCTTTGCTTAGTCTCTTGCTAATACTTCACATATTTGCTTAGTAAGTTACCACCTTCATTCCTTTGGGTGTTTACTGTTAGGTCACTACAAAAATCATCAATATTGCTTCCTATACTTTTCTTTGAATTATTCTTGAAGTTACCAATTACAATGGTACCCAGTGATTCTAATTCCCTGTGTTCAGTAACTGAATTCATAGACTTTGATATCCTGAGAGGTTGAATGTTTGAGTACCCCTGTTGGTTACGAATAACCTGTGATGATGATTATTGGGTCCCTGGACCCCACATGATTACTATGCCTATGGAAATAGGGCTGGTTCATCTTGGGAGAGCACCCGAATTCATTACGGGCCGTACAGGAATGATAAAGGACAACGGGATGTTTGGCATTGCATCAATACTGCTTGATTATGGTCATCATGTTACCTGTCCTATGTGAATATATATATTTGAGCCAGAATATGAGATTCACTGTGAACTCCTACGCATGTTTGTATCCAGTACTATTACTTCAGATTCACTGTCATGATTAAGATGTTTTAACTGTCCTTCTTCATTATCTTGTCAAGTCTTTACCTTGATCATCATAAGTTTAATCCTTTTAATTGAGGATTTGAATTCTACTGAGCTAGTTAGCTCACACATCCTACCTTTTCAAGTGACCAAGAATAGGGGTGAAGTTTAAAGGGGCATGTGTGCTGAGTGGACTTTTCAACCTCAAGCCATCAAACCATTTACTATTTTAGTAATGTGAATATGAATGTAATGAGTAATAGTTTACTCTTTCCTACTCCTCACTCGGTTTGTAATGAGGAGTATTTTGTAATAAGACTTCCGCTTATTTGTTATGAATGGATAAATGTTAATATTATCTTCTGTGCCTGATCTCTGTCACTCCCAATAATAGACTTTTATAGGACGTGACAAAAATAATATAATTGTACCTTCATATTGTGCAGCAAGGGTTAAGAAAATAAGATGATTTTTGATTGAGTTCTTATGTCAATTCTTTATCATCAAAAATCACTTTAGAAATTTTATTTACAATGTGACATGATTTTTGTGACCTAAATTGAGTTGTCAAGAATGTATATCATAGAAAGTCAAGTTTTGATCTTAACACAATGTAGAATAACAATTTTAACATTCTTGAACAACATGAATTCTATTTTAGGTTAGCTGCACTTTGTACACATTTTTCTTTTTCTGTTTATTTCTTTCATTGAGATATTTTAGGAATTTAGCAAAAAAGATTAATTCATACTTTTTCTGTGCAAGCACACACACTTACCCAGTGCAAAAGTGCCTGACTACTAGGCATGTTAATCATTTGTTTGCTTCTTTTGAACAGAGATAATTTAGCAACACCTTTTGACTCAAGTACAACCACGTCTTAGGTGGAATAACCTGGTTACTTAGTGTACTAATCATTGCTCTGTAATTTTCCTTAAAATCTTTCTTTTTCCTAATAATTTTCTTCGGAACTTTCATTACTTTTCATTAGGTGACAAGTAGATTTTCCCTTATAGATCATGGTCTTGAGTTGTTAAGATATCATTCTTAGCATTGGTTAAAAACAAACTTCAGTATTTCTTGTGATATAAAATTCAAGACTACTCAAGTATCTAATTAAAGTGTTTTGCAATAAAAAATCTAAATAATCTTTCAGGATAAAGATAGACACATGACTCGTAATCTTATTTTTTCATCTTCATGGTTAATCTAGAGCACAACAATTCTAGATATTTAAAATTTATTTCTCATATAAAAATATCAATGGGACCTTGAATGGATTTGAATGAAACATGAAGAGATCAAGAATAAGCCAAGAATTTATAACAAGAATTGATTCTGAGATTGAATCATTCACACACAGAGCAGAGATGTGTGAGTTCATTCCA
This sequence comes from Colocasia esculenta, assembly GCA_014218235.1. Taxonomy (NCBI): domain Eukaryota; kingdom Viridiplantae; phylum Streptophyta; class Magnoliopsida; order Alismatales; family Araceae; genus Colocasia; species Colocasia esculenta. The sequence continues at coordinate 141,819,770 of CM024757.1, forward strand.
AATGAGAACAAAAGTATAAAAAAATTCTGATCAGATATCATTCAAAGTGTTGATGATTGAGAATCAAGAGAGTGAACATGATTGTTTTATTTTATGCAATATGAACATCATCAAAACACTACAACATTTCAGAATTTTAGATGATTTGTCCTCAATTCATTATTTAAGGCAGATTCAAGAATAGCATTTCTGAATACAATCTGAAGAACCTGTGTCGACATACGATCTTCAATGTGTCGATATATGACATTGAAAAATCATTCAGAATGTAGCAGCAAGAGACTGGTGTTGACATAGGATCAAATGTGTGTCAACCTGCTTATGATCAAAGTCAATTTCTAAGATTTTACAATTCAACATAGTTTGACTTTTAATTGAGCAGCTTTGCAAGAACACTTTTGCACTTTTTCAAATTTACTCCCCCTTAACATGTGTATGGAATGAAAAAATTTGCGAGCAATTCACACATGATTATGCACACAATTAGCTTTATGCATAACATGACTTTAGTACTTGGCGGAGTATTTTACTCATGCATAATGATAGTTTCAAACAAGCATAACTTGTCCTTTCACATTTCACCATTTGATATACCAAGAAGTCACAAGGAGGTAACATACACTGCAAATCATGGGTAAATTTATACAAATAAGTTGATACAATCATGATACCATGTTAAGATGAATTATTGTTGGGGCAGTATCAAAACACACTCTTCATTGTTCAGATAAAAATCTAAAAAGTTATTCCAACTTAAGCAATTCAATTTTGAAATGATATGAGATTTTACCTAAACAGTCTTCATTTCTTTTTAAAGAATTTATATGTATTCTCCAATTTTTCTTGTCTTGCATAGCCATTGTCTTGATTTTAGATAGAAAGATATTGCTACAAGGCTCATCAACTTGCTGATCAAGCTGTCCTTGGGACCCTACCTAATTGGGTCCTGCAGGGAGCAAGAGTTAGATTACAGCAATGAACTTTTTGAATCTAAGAGAATTTTCTTTTTGGTATAGATGCACTTTTGTCATTAATGGAACTATGAGCATCATTAGTTCCATAACACAATTATTCTTTGTTCAATGCACCTATATTTATGAAATGTTCAACTTATGTTCATTTGGAGTTTCCGAGCTTTTTCAACAGAATCATGATTTTTTAATTACATGTGCATGATGTGAAAACTTTTGCAAGTAGCTCAAGCATGATTATGTACGCATTTAGTTTTATGCAAGGAGTGACTCTTTGTACTCGGCGGAGAAGTTTCTTATGCATAGTGATAGTTTCCAAACAAGCATGACTTGTCCTTCCACATTTCACCATTTTATATACCAAGAGATCTAGATACATAACTCATCATGATTCCATTTTAGCATTCAATTTCAATCACAAGTAGTTTATTCAAGAGATTTTTATTAACAAGATGTTTTTATTAACAGGGAATCTCTCAAAAGTACTTACCTGAGATTTTCATTTTCTTTCATTCTCTCCATTACTTTTCTTGTAGCCTTAGTCATGAAGCCTTCATCTTGAAATTGACTACAAGGATCCATGCATCCAACATTCAAGCAACACATTTTGGAACCCAAACTTGTTTGGGTCCTAATGATCTTCCATGAATCTACAACAACGATTTGAACAGTATTCCATGTTAATAATAATGAGTAATATTATCATGATTCTCATTAAATAAAAGTCATGTGCACAACTATCTCGTGCTATTATGATTATCTTACACATGCACACACTATACATAAATGCTTGCCATGAAATGTTACCAAATTTACTTAATAATATATCTGGTAATTAAGTAAAATTATTCATATAATTTCCCTATTATTTTAATGAACTTGTCTTCGTTTTATTCGCACGTTTTGTATATCGCTATCGCGTCCCTCTGCCTTCAAGCACTCAAGGCATGACGGACAATTTGGTTCTTTACAGTCTTCTATCTTGGCTTGGATGACCTCTCTGTTGGGAATACTCCTGACCGGACTAGAAAATCCTTGTCAAGGCCTCCGTAAGTTTCCTTGGCTTTGGTGGACGTCCATTGCCGACGAGCGGGTTGTACCATTAAAACCTATTATACCCTTAGGGATCAGCATGATCCAATGGCCTTAGTTTGTTCTCTCTTACCTTGAGATCACACCGGACTTCTGGCCTGTGTTCCTAGCACGGCTATTGGGCGGTTGTGACTTCTACCGGACTGCCAACACACGACCATGTGTTGTGCAACTATTATTATCGCCTATTTATCGTTGTTTTACGAATATGATCCTGTTCTCATCTACTATCTCTACACTCTCATCTGTTCACATTCCCTCTATACTCTCATCTACTCGTTAATTACTCTCATCTATTCTTGGTACTCTATTTGGCCATCTAATTGATTGTCTATGATAATAAACATAACTAATGCTAGGCAATAGGGCTCGATCTGGTTCTGAGAGGTGTGCCCGAAAAGTGCCATTTGCCCATGGGAGTTCAATGATCAGGATGTCGCATTACATCCAAGTGCCATACTATCAAGATTTATTCTAAGACAATCAATCACTATACTATGTTCTCTCGGTTGACAAGAAGCTCGACCAAAAGTGCTATCTCTACTAGTGCACCTTTGTGTAAACGTTACATGCTATTTCGTTATATGGTCAATCCGTTATCATGCTTGTTGTGCTATACTCTCATAAAAAGTGCTATTGTTTCTCGCTATCTTGCGATGTTACTCTCTTGACTATACTTGATCATTCTCTCTAGTTAACCTGCTTAACAAGATATAATCACTTAAAGCATGCATGTTTACATGAGATATAAAGTCCTACTGGGAGTTTATCGCTCATCCTGCGCTATTTATTTCATGTGTTTCAGGTGAGTCTGATGGAGACTGCCACACTCACGAGGAAGGGAATGAGGAGGAGCAGGAGTGATCCCACTTTTCGACAACCAGTGCTTTTTAGTAGTTAGTTAGTTGTTAGTTAGTCCTTTGTAATAGTTTGGATTTGAATAAAGTACTCGGAGCCCTAGTTATGGCTCTGAATTAGTGATGTAATAGTTGATTTGAGGAATTATTAATGAAGTTGGATTTTATTTGGCATTATTCCAATTGTGCAATGGTTTGATGTTATTTCTCGCTCTATACTATTTATTTAACTGTATTACCGCTCCGATAGTCCGCGTCGGGGCATTACAAGATCTCCCCCACTCCTCCCCCTTTCCTCGCAGTCTGCGACCACCTCACTGATGATGATCTCCAAAAAGAAAAAAAAATGCCAATTTTCAAAATGAGTTCATTGTTGAGAAACCTGCATTCCTTATCCCTACTTCTACCCAAGTGTCCACCTCTAATAGGGATGACCCTTCTCATTCGTCTCTGTAGCACCCCGGAAATTTTAATTACATAAAAATTCAAAATAAATAGAAATAAATAATTTTCATAAATAGAGTATTTAAACATACATATCATTATGTATGTGCTAAAACACATCAGACAATTTCGTAAAAATTATAAATCAACCCCAAACATTATTATTAAATATTTCACAAAGAAATTTATGCCACAAAAAATCAGATTAGCCAAGTTAAAGTGTTTCGCGACTTATTATCGTAATTCACGAATAAGTCGAAAAATCATTAGCACACGTACTTGGATGAGTCAGAAAATTAAATAAAAATCATATATGGACTTCAAATAATATCCTCTAATGACCCATCAAGAAATTTGGGTCAATAAAAATTATTGGGCTAGGTTTAAGAGTTACCGATTATCCAAATTAAGAAACAAGTCGGAAAACCGTTAACACAGAAATATGACGCAACCATAAATTAAATAAAAAAATTGGAGAGACTTCTAACATTATATATTAATGACCCAATATCACTATTGGTCCAATGGACATCATTTGGCCTAAAAATCAAATGAAGCAAGAAAATACATAGAAATTCGCAACTTTAATTAAGCTAAAATTAGAAAGAGGTAATTAGAGTTGAATGGGGAAGAGATCTTGCATTCTTGGCAAGCCAAATTCGTGCTTAGCCATCCTTGGGGATTGCTTGATGGCCAAGACTCTCCAATGGAGGGAGAGAACTTCAAATTAGGGAAGGTTGCAAACTAGAACCGCAACTTGGCTTTCCTTGTTGCATTAGGACTCCTAAAACTCATGGTTGCTTAAATACTCCCCATTAAACCCTAGGGACAAGTTTTACCAAGTGCTGGGGTCGTGGGAAGGAGTGCTGGGTGGCCGGGGAGTGGGATCGACCACAAGAAGGTCATCTTCTTCCCTTGTTCGTGCTGCTGCGACCTGCACAAACCATCCTCTTGGAGTAGCCCAAGGTAGGTCAACCTAAACCAAACCTTGCAAGGCTTATACCCCTGGAAAGAGGGTCAATTATATTTTTTAACCCCACTAGTTTCACTATTTTTCACTCAATAGATCAGGTGCAGTAAGCGTTCTCCTCCAAGTGTTCTGAACGTAGGTTTTCTGGAAAATGGGACTTCTTCAAACCAGAAGGTAGGTTTTCTCGGGCCAAACCTTAACAAATCCTATTCCAATTGTAGAGCATCAAGTTAACTTTCTTTCCCCCCTGGTTTCATTGAATTCCAATGAGTATATTTTGAATTATAAGTGTTTTGCCAAAGTCGCGCACTGTCAGGACTTTTCCCGTTCTTTATATGTTGCATGCGATTTGAGACCGAATTAGAGAAAAACCCACAACATGAAAGTTTTTCTACTAGTTGTCCTCGTCATGTCTTGTGTTGAACATTTATCTAAATGTCATTCTTTAGAGAGTTATAAGCATGGCAAGAGGGTCACTGCATGATACTACGTTTTCGGGTTGCACTTGGCTTTTATGTTTGTGTTTGACTTGATTAAAGCCTATTGAAACCATCATTGTTTTCTAATTACAATTTACTAGAAGCACCCTTGTATGTCTAGGTTGGTTAAAACTAGTTTCGAATTTTTTCATGCACTGTGCAATTTGTTCTTAATTCTAGAACAACCCTGTGTCAAAATAGGGAAAGTCTGGTCCGTAATCCAAAGCACTGTCCTTTCTCTGTCGGACGCAGCCAAGGACCTGAGAACACGACGGCTCGATAGGCTGTGTTCTCAGGCAGATCGCGACAAGAATTCCGTCACGATCTGATCGCGTCAGAACCGCCGTCGCAACCCGACCTTCGAGTCTGACAGCCCTGTCGCCTGCTTCATATGAATCCGTCGCGACCTCAGGATTTTACATGAAACCCCACTTATTTTCTTGAAAATCTAACTGCTATACCAAGGTCTGATTAATATTATATTTAATGTGTAAATTGCATGTCTTGGGTCTGATCATTGCATGATGGTTATTTAATGGCTTAAAAGTGATTAACCCATTTAAAAACTATAATTAAATGAACAGTATTCTAATCATTCTCTTAATGATGTGATCATTCGTGAAACTTGTGATTCACTCTTGTTACTGTTCTAGCTTGATTAAAATGATAATTATTATCTTAAAATCTTGCAAACCCATGTGTAGTTAAATGCATTGTTCATTGCATGACATCATGTTAAGTGCTTTCCGCGAGTTTGAGACGATGAATTGTGAATTGACACACGTACATCACTACACACTTGCACATCTAGTCAGCCTTTCTTGGGAATTTGTAAGCTCTCTACCGGTCATTTCGAATCAGTAGACTAGTGACCTATTCTCCAAGGTCTTCGTAAATCTCCTCTGACCATGGATTCCCACATGGCTACCTGAGTTGGTTGTACCATTGAAGTTCCCTGCAGATAGCGTGCACTTCATTTCTCTTCTTGTTCTCGTGAGTATGATTTACAATCTAGACTAAAGCCATTAATGTAAAGAATGAACTAAAGTATAAATCGTACTGTTATGCTGCCGAATTTATCTCTTGAGGTTGCAACTCCTTTAAGTGATGGTAAAAAGCTTAAAGAATATTACCCTGCTAGCCAGATTATTGTCAAAGGACATGATTTACCCGGTGATCTGATATGTTTAGAAATGTGGGATTATGATGTAATCCTTGGGGTTGATTGGCTATCGAAATACCATGTAAATCTAGATGTCAATTGAGACAAGTGACTTTCTTAGGAGATGAAATTATTCCATGACCTTTGATAAACCCCAAACCAAAAGAATACCAATAATTTCAGCAGTGAAAGCTTGCAAATTAGCATAGAAAGGTTGTCAAGGGTATTTGACTTTCGTGACCCTATTAAATCAAAGCATTGCAGGATTGGAAGATATTCCGGTAGTAAGAGAATTTCTTGATGTTTTCCCTGAAGAGCTACTGGCGTACCACCTAATAGAGTGTGAATTTTTCAATTGAGTTGGTACCAGGAGCCACGCCAATTTCTAGAACACCCTACAGAATGTCAATAGAAGAACTAAAAGAACTAAAAAGGCAATTGTTGGAATTGATAGAGAAGGGATTCATTAGACCCAGTACCTCACCTTGGGGTGCTCCGGTACTATTTGTTAAAAAGAAGGATGGATCTATGCGGTTATGCATAGATTATCGGCAGTTAAATCAATTGACTATAAAGAATAAGTACCCACTTCCGAGAATTGATGATCTATTTGATCAGTTGTCTGGAGCTCAGTGTTTCTCCAAGATTGATTTAAGGTCTGGATATCATCAACTTAAAATCCAAGAATCAGATATTCATAAAATGGCTTTTCGAACAAGATATGGACATTATGAATTTATGGTGATGTCGTTTGGATTGACAAATGCACCAGCTGCATTTATGCGTCTGATGAATGATGTGTTCAGGTCTATTTAGATCAGTTTGTGGTTGTATTTATTGATGATATACTGATCCACTCCAAAAGTATGGAAGAGCATGAAATGCATTTACGGATCACTTTGCAATTATTACAAGATCACAAGTTATATGCAAAGTTTAGCAAGTGTGAATTTTGGTTGAAGGAAGTGATGTTCTTAGGACACATTATTTCTAAAGAAGGTCTATAAGTAAATTCTTCAAAAATCAAAACCATACAGAAATGGAAGCAACCTAAGAATCTCACTGAAGTAAGAAGTTTTCTGGGCATGGCCAGTTACGACCGACGATTTGTCAAAGATTTTTCTAGAATTGCCTCACCTCTTACACAGTTGACTAGAAAAGGAACTGCTTTTATCTGGAATGAGAATTTTGAGGAAGCATTCCAATTGTTAAAAGAATGTCTGTCATCTGCACCAATTCTAGCCTTGCCGGTGAAGGAAAAAACATTTGAGGTTTATACCGATGCTTCCAACATTGGACTGGGTTGTGTATTAATGCAAGATGGAAGAGTTATTGCCTATGCTTCAAGACAATTGAAGACTCACGAGAAGAACTACCCAGTACATGATTTGGAATTGGCTGTTGTGGTCTTTGCTCTTAAGCTTTGGAGACACTACCTATATGATAACCAATTCATAGTGTACTCCGATCATAAGAGTCTCAAGTATTTGTTTTCACAAAAAGAACTGAACATGAGACAAAGGATATGGATGGAATATATCAAAGACTATGATTTCAAGATTGAATACCATCCGGGAAAAGGAAACACTGTGGCTGACGCACTCAGCAGAAATCCTATAGCCAGAATATTTCGGTTGCAAGTAAGGGAATGGAAATTGTTAGAGGAATTTTCTACATTAAGCTTGAAAGTTGAAACACAAAAAGAAAGAATCATAATTAGCAACTTGGTAGTACAGTCAGATTTGCTGAAGCAAATTAATGAGCAACAATACAATGACCCTATATTGGCAGAAATCAGAGAAAAATTGGCTTCTAAACTTGATTTTAATGAAGATTCTCATGGAAATCTTCGATTCCGGGACAGATTGTGTGTACCGGATAATCCCAAAATCAAGAAACAGATCTAAGAAGAAGCTCATCAGTCTCACTACACTATTCACCCCGGAGCTGTCAAAATGTATCAGGATTTGAAGAAGCATTTCTGGTGGTGCAACATGAAAAAGGATATTGTGGAATTTATTACAAAATATTTGACATGTCAGAAAATTAAGGCAGAACACCAGAAACCTACAGGAAAATTAAAACCACTTGAGATACCAAAGTGGAAATGGGATAGCATTGGTATGGATTTTATTGTGGGATTACCCAAAACACGGAGTGGATTTGTTGCTATTTGGGTAATCATTGACAGACTTACTAAATCAGCTCATTTCTTAGCAATAAAGACAAGATGGTCTGTTAATATTTTGGCAGCATTATATATGAAAGAAATTATGCGTTTGCATGGAATCCCAAAGAACATAGTTTCTGACCGAGATGCAAGATTTACTTCACATTTTTGGAGAGAGTTGCAAGATGCTTTGGGAACTAAATTAAAATTTAGTACCGCATTTCACCCTCAAACAGATGGACAGACCGAACGGGTGAATCAATTGTTGAGGATATGTGTCGTGCTTGTGTATTAGAGTTCGAAAATGACTGGAAACTCATCTAGCAATTATGGAATTTGCATATAACAACAGTTACCAGTCTACTATTCGAATGGCACCTTTCGAAGCTTTGTATGGTCAGCAATGTAGATCACCATTATGTTGGGTAGAACTAAAAGAAATGCATATTCTTAGACCAGAAATGATCCAAGAGACGACAAAAGTTATCAAGTTGTACAAGATCGGATGAAAGCTGCTCAAGACCGACAGAAAAGTTATGTCGATCGACGTAGAAGAGAGTTAGAATTTCAGCAAGGGGAACATGTGTTTCTTAAAGTATCACCCGGAGAGGAATCAAAAGATTTGGTATCAAGGGAAAATTGAATCCAAGATACATTGGACCTTTTGAAATATTGAAGAGAGTTGGTGAAATGACATACCAACTGGCACTTCCACCATAATTGTCCAATGTACATGATATCTTTCATGTGTCAATGTTAAGAAAATATGTATATGATCCAGAACACATTATTGGATACCAAGATCTGGATGTACAAGGAAATTTGGCATATGAAGAAAGACCAGTACAGATCCTCGACCGAAAAATCAAGCAACTTCGGAACAAGGAAGTTCCTTTGCTAAAAATTCAGTGGAATAAGCAAGGACAAGAAGAAGCAACATGGGAATTGGAATATGCCATCAACAACAAGTATCCAGAATTATTTACAGGTCAGTAACCACACCTTATGTAATTAAATTTGGAGGACCAAATTTCTTTTAGTGGGGGAGAGTTGTTAACCCCAAAAAAATTTTATTTGTTGAAAAACATGAATAATAAAGTTATTGGACTTAAGCATTAATCTTAAATTGAAATAATTGATATTTGGAAATGATTAGTATTAACTAACGTTACCCCAGTGTCGTACTTAGACGCGCGCGCTCCCACAGGGCGACACTGAAAAACTATAACGAAAATGAAATCCGAGAACACCATAATTTCCAGAAAAATGTGGAGATCTCAGAAATATAAATATCCAAATTTTTCGACATTCAGATTTTGAGATTTAGTCGACGCGACCATTTTTTGGGTGATTTTTTACCTACTGTAAAATAAATTCTAAAAATTAAAATAAAATCACCATAATTTGTAAAATCATCATATTAGTCTATGGTTAAAATTTCAAAACAAATGGACACCATTTGGATAGTTTACATAGGGATCATTGGGCCAACTGATTTAAGGGTTAATTACGGTGACCATTTTTCTGGGATTTTCAGTGGCATACGTGTGAGGCTTAGAAGAGGCCAACACACATTAGGATAAGGCTAAGCCAAGGAGTTGGGCTATCATTAAGGTTACCTGCGTGTAACCAAGAGAGTGTATGCATGGGCAACGTGTTAAGACAAAAACCCAATGGTTTTTGCCATGACACGTTGGCAACTAACGTGCCATTGCGCATGGAGCAGCCACTGGGTTATAAATACCTCCCCCCCAAGCTTCGAAACCATCTTTTCCACCCTTTTCCACTATTTGCTACTGCCATTGCACTGGTTAACATCTTGTTTGGGGAGGTGTTCCTGGTTGCAATCATTGTGAAGAGGCTGTTGTTGCATGAACTGTTGTTCCTTTCTTGCACTTTGTTCCTGCTCGAACTCTTGTTGGAGCTGTTAGTTATGGGTGTCCTCAAGCCAATCATAACTTGTACAATCTTGTTCTTTAATAATAATAATAAGGCTTTTATATTCATTATGTGTAATTCGTTTATCGTTTCATTATGAAGTCCATGAATATGCGCAATGGATACTAATTATGATGAGATCATAACAATGGGATTAATGTCCTTTAAACGCATATTCTTAATTGTTCCTAGTCGGAGGATATTCGAGAAGGACATCGAATATCCGGTTAGACTAGTACAGGTTGCACCTGCTCACATGATGAGGGTGACTGATCTCATAGTCACTTGTGTGGAGACACTAAGGTAAATCTGTAGGTGCTGATTGGAGAATGGGTTCACTGAACTGATCCGTTATGAATCGCTGGATGGTAATGTTACCTAACTGTCAACCAGCTAGATTCATTGTCACAGTGGCGTGATTGGTCCTTAGACCTGAGACACCAAGGACACCTTGTTGGTGGACTTCTGGGTTTTGACCTTGACTTATAGATCTCTAGCCATGAGGTCTTAATCAGTTAAGTGTTCGGATCTAGCGAAATACCTTCGAAGGTGATTGTGTGGTCAATATGGGATCGCTCGCTCTCGGTAATAAGAGAGTGAATGCTCTAGGAAAGATGCCTGATAGTCCCTGGCCAGGGCAAGACTACTTATCAGAAAAGGAGTTTTCTGATATTGTTATGCGGCATCTAAACCACGTGAGTGCACATATTAGGGTTTGACAGTTGACCATACCCTAAGTGCACTCGGGAGCATTGTACGAGCGAAGGATTATAGTCACGTGGTAACTGATGATAGAAAAAGGTTCCTTGATTGGGTTGCTGACCCCAATGCTTTCCAGGATCAAGTGTGTGTGCTTGGCACCCAACTTGATTGGAAGCCTAGTCAATTATCGTGAGACGATAATTGATTATGTAATTAATAATATGAGATATATTAATTACAGTAAGTCAATAAAGAGTTATTGGCTTAATGGGCTGAAAACTGGACTAGCACTTGGGCCTAGAGGGTCACACGCAATAGAGTTTCGAGCAGACTGGGCAGGGATGATGTCGTATAGACAATAACTGGGTTTTGTGAAAAACCGCAGTGTCTATAAATATTAGCGAGAGTCAAACCCTGGGCCAAGCTACAGGCTCTCTCCCTGGCCGCCACCTCCTCTCTCTCTCCCTGGGCGCCCCCACCTTCTCTCTCTCCTCTCTCTGGCACATGGTGGAGTTGAGATCCGGGAGACGTGTGGAGAACGAGGAGATCCCGTCTGCGTCCGGAGCTCGCGTGGATACGTCTAGAGGCCAACACCTGAATGGCTTGAAGCACCAGCGCCTCCAGCGCTACCTCCTCCTCGGATTCAGGAGTTTCACAACCCGAAAGGTAAAGATCAGATCTTCCTACGCGCGGGTTCTCCGTTTTTGTTCGATTACGACCGCCGGCAATGATATCTACCTGAGGGAATCGTGTTTTCGCTGCGCTCTGATCGATTCCTTACAGTGGTATCAGAGCCAGGTTGCTGGCTCGGTCGGAATCGGCGTCATATGAATGTCATTTTTTACGTTTTCGTCGATTCGCGTTCTGCATGAATCCCTAGTTTTTACCTCGTTCTTGGGTCGCACATGGATGTGCACTTCCCATTTGGTATATGAAGTTGTTCCTGGTACCAAGGGCTTCGCGAAGAACCCTTTGTGGCGTCGTTTGGCCCTCTGTAGAGGCCACACGACCCCCTGCAAGATGCCGCCGCCATGCTTCTTGGACAGTCCAAGAAAGGGGCGTTTTCTGCATTTTCTGGGGTTTTTCTGGGGTTTTCTGGCGTTTGGGGGCGATGGGAGACGATCTCCGGCGCCGCCGGCGCCGTCCGCGGCCGCCGGAGGCGGTGCGGGGGCCGGCGAGGCCGCCCTCCGCCGGAGGCAGCGGGGCTAGGGTTTCACCCTAGCCGCACCCCCTCCGTCGGGCGGAGGGGGCGACCCCGCGCGGGCCGCCCGCAGGCCGCGCGCGGGTCGCTCGCGGATCCCGCACGGTCCGCCCGCGGGTAAGTCGCGGGCGAGACCCCCGCGGGTCCCAAGCGGGCGCGATCGGATCCGGCCCGCGCCGAATCCGACCGGCCCTTTCCCCCATTTTTTAAGTTTTTAAATTGTTTAAAAACCAAAAAATTCTTAAAAATACTAGAAAATTCTGAAATTAGTTTTAAGAGCTTTTAATATTGTTTTAGCTCTCTGTAAATTAATTTTCAGATGTTTGACCCAATGTTTAATTAGTTTAGGGAATTCTAAAATTATTTTAGTTATTTCCTCTTATCTAATTAAAGCATGTTAATTAATTTAAGAATGTGATTCTTGTTAAATTAATTAACAGTAAATTTTGGCGGATTCATGCAGCAACGGTGAATGGCGTTTATCTAAAGTTGTTTAGATGTTATCCATGTTAGCTAAATTGTTTAGTTAAATGGTTTTCAAAATATAATTATTATATTTTTGAAATAAAAGTTATTTCAGAAGTAATTATGTGATAATTGCTTATTGATGCATGTGATGTGTTGATGTGTGGATGGATGATCATGGACTTAGATATGTCATGTGATGATGTTTATGTATTATGGCATGTGATTAATTTATGAGACTGCGTGCCTCCCTCTCTTCCTCTTTAAATCGGGTTGTACATTCTATCTCCCTCTTGTTATGTACTCCCCTTGACTTGTTCAAGGTTTCTTATTATTATCTGATGTATATTTATGGTCTGCGAGCCCAATTTAATGTTACTTGTATTTTAAGAAGCGGATTGGCGGAGATGGAGGAGAGTACCATGCAAGGCCTTCCTGGAGATAGAATTACATCAAGTAAAAGCATTCGATGTGGGACTGCCATATGTTGCCATGTTTGTGGATTACCAACTGGCTCTGGTAATGCCACTCTAGGTTAAAGTCCATGATCATCCATTATTTTTCTTCATATATATGATATATGTGGAATGTGGTATGATATATATAATTAAATATATGATATTCCAAATTCTATATATCAATAGCACGCAGATATAGAGACCAAGATAAAATATGTCAAAATCCCTCCTCGTTCAAACTTTAAGCCGTAGCGTAATCATTTAGAATGAATTACGTGGCCTCCATCATTATAGTTTTAGGATTGCCATTAGATCGGGCAAGTTTGTTGTGCTATCCACAAGGCTTGCCAAATCTAATGACAGACTAAAACTATGGCATGGTGATGCCTTAATGGGGTAGAGGAACGGTGTAGCTTTGTTGTGCTATCCACAAGGGCTACATCCAAATCTATGCTCGTTACGTAATGATGGTGCTGCTTAGACTAGATTTAATGACTTGTTGTGCTATCCACAAGGTCATTAAAATTCAGGGGCCAAAATAAGATCGGATATTGCAAGAGTTGCAAGTGTCAAGAGTTGACCGCTTTCAGATCATAGTGTGGTTGTTGTGCTATCCACAAGATCATGCTATGAGTCTGTAAGATTCCGATCCCCACTAGGAGACCGTCGGAGTCTCCCATTCTGTATATCTGAGGGTTATACAGTCTGTCGGAAAATAGTGGGAGCTAATCTTGATTAAAGTCCTAATCTAGATTAATTATTATTATTATGAACATCTGCTAATTGTATTTACATTTCCTTTATTGGCAAAAATGTCGTCGGTAACCCACTCCGTGGCATACTGGATGCCAACAATTGACAGGCCCGAACTACTCGGATTGGCTTAGGAACCTGAAGATTGTCCTCAGGTCTGAGCGCATTGCCTATGTCTTGGAAGGTGAGTTTAGCTGAGATGCTGAACATGCTGAAGACTGTTGAGGGCAACCTTAAGAAGGAAAAGCCCATTGTTCTCATGATTGGAAAGTCCAACAAGAAGAGGAGAGCAGTGCAAGCCTTTGAGAAAGGCAATGCAAAGAAGCAGTCCAAGCAAAAACAAAAGAAGGACATAAGCAAAGAGAGAAGAAAAGGGCGTGCTTCCACTGCAAGAAGAAGGGGCACTGGAAAAGAAATTGCAAGGACTACCTTGCATTGAAGGCTCAGGAGAAGCAGAAGCTTGGCGAAGCTTCAGGTATCTATATGATAGATCTTCACTTGTCTATTAGAGATTCCACATCTTGGGTTTTAGACACTGGATGTGCTTCTCATGTCTGCAATGATGTGCAGATGTTGACAAGTAGAAGGAAGCTGAGCAAGGGCGAGGTGAACTTGAGGCTTGTAAACGGCACAAGTGTTGCTGCACATACTGTGGGGACAGTGAAGCTCAAGTTACCCTCAGGAGATTTACTTTCATTAGATGATTGCTACTTTGTGCCTAGCATTATTAAGAACATTGTTTCTGTTTCTTGTTTAGACAAAATTGGATACAAGTTTACCATTGAGAACAATAGTTGTTCAGTTTATTTGAGAAATAAACTAGTTGCTTTAGCAAATTTGGTAAATGGTTTGTATCTACTTGATGTTTCTTATGCAAATCTCCATGTTGATGTTTCTCCTAAGAGAAGTAAGAATAGTGTGAACACTACCTACTTGTGGCATTGTAGGCTTGGTCACATTGGCGAGAATAGGCTTCAAAAGTTGCATAAGAATGGATACTTGGATCCATTTGATTATGAATCATATGCAACTTGTGAATCCTGTTTAATGGGTAAGTTGACCAAATCTCCATTTAGTGGACATGGAGATAGGGCCAAGGACATATTGGAACTAATACATTCGGATGTATGTGGTACAATGTCTACCCAAGCCAAGGGTGGCTACTCATACTTCATTACATTCACGGATGACTACTCAAGGTTCGGATTTGTTTACTTAATGAAGTACAAATCTGAAGGTTTGGGAAGTTCCAAGAATTTAAGAATGAAGTTGAGAAACAAACTGGAAAGAGTATTAAAATCCTACGGTCAGACCGAGGAGGTGAATACTTGAGTACAGAGTTCACACAATTCTTAAAGGACAATGGTATCCTTTCTCAATGGACTCCTCCCTATACACCACAGATGAATGGTGTATCGGAAAGGAGGATCGCACCTTGTTGGACATGGTACGATCCATGATGAGCCGTTCGCAGTTACCAGTTTCCCTATGGGGATATGCGCTAGAGTCAGCGGCATATCTACTGAACAGGGTTCCCAGTAAATCTGTGTCTTCTACTCCATATGAGATATAGAAGGTAGAAAGCCTGATTTTAAACATGTTAAAATCTGGGGCTGTCCTGCCCACGTGAAGAGACACGACCCAGATAAACTGGAATCCAGAACCGATAAGTGGGTTTGTTGGATACCCAAAAGAAACGTTTGGGTACTACTTTTACCATCCTGGTGAACAAAGAGTGTTTGTCGCTAGGAGAGCTGTCTTCTTGGAAGAGGAGTTCCTTACCCAAGAGGACAGTGGGAGTAAGGTAGATCTAGAAGAGGTTCTAGATCCACAAACTGGTGCAAAGTCCACCAGTTGAAACATCGGTTCCAGAACCTGTTCAAATATATACATATTCAGCGTAGGTCTGGTAGAGTACCTAGACAGCCTGAAAGATATGTTGGACATATCAGTGAAGGTATGTCTTATAATGAGGATGATGATCCAAAGACCTACCAAGAGGCTGTTGATAGTCCTCAGTCAGGGAAATGGCGAGATGCCATGAATTCTGAGATGCAGTCCATGTACACCAACCAAGTTTGGAACTTGGTAGACTTGCCTGAAGGTATTGTACCTATTGGGTGCAAGTGGATCTTTAAGAGAAAGATCGGTGCAGATGGACAGATCGACACTTATAAGGCAAGGTTGGTGGCAAAGGGGTATCGTCAAAGGCAAGGAATTGACTATGACGAAACTTTCTCACCAGTTGCCATAATAAAGTCGATCAGAATTCTTCTCGCCATTGCTGCATACTTTGATTACGAGATCTGGAAGATGGATGTAAAGACTGCTTTCCTCAATGGAAACATTAGGAAGAAGTGTATATGATACAGCCTGAGGGTTTTACATCCAAAGAGTGTCCAGATAAAGTATGCAAGCTTCAAAGGTCCATCTATGGATTGAAGCAAGCTTCTCATAGTTGGAACATAAGGTTTGATGAGGCTATCAAATTTTATGACTTCATTAAGAATGAAGATGAACCATGTGTGTATAAGAAAATCAGTGGGAGTGCTATCACTTTTCTCATACTTTACATTGATGACATCTTGCTCATTGGGAATGATGTAGGGATGTTATCATCAGTAAAGGTTTGGTTGTCAAAGAACTTCTCCATGAAGGATTTGGGAGAAGCATCCTACGTATTAGGAATACGTATCTATAGAGATAGATCTAAGAGGATGCTTGGCTTGACCCAATCCATTACATAGATACCATTGTCAAAAGTTTGGCATGGAAAATTCCAAGAGAGGTCTCATACCAATGAGACATGGATTAATCTCTCTAAGGAGTAGTCTCCTAAGACTCCTGAAGAGAGGGCAGTCATGGATATAGTCCCCTATGCTTCGGCTATAGGGTCTATCATGTATGCCATGCTATGTACAAGGCCTGATGTAGCATTTGCTCTAAGTGTTACGAGCAGATATCAGCAAATCCAGGCGAAACAACTGGATGGCTGTGAAATGTATCCTTAGTACTTGAGAAGGACTAAGGATATATTTTTGGTTTATGGAGGAGGGGACTTGAAACTTCGGGCATATACTGACTCGAGTTTCCAGTCAGATCCAGATGATAGCAAGTCTACATCTGGGTTTGTGTTCACCCTAAACGGAGGTGCAGTGAGCTAGAAGAGTTCCAAGCAAGAAACCACTGCAGACTCGACGACAGAAGCTGAGTACATTGCTGCAGCTGAAGCCGCCAAGGAGGCAGTGTGGATGAAGAAGTTCATCACCGACCTTGGTGTGGTGCCAGGTGACTGATCCGATCCCATTACTGTGTGACAACAATGGGGCCATTGCGCAAGCGAAAGAGCCGCGGTCTCATCAAAAGTCGAAGCACATTCTGAGGCGATTTCACCTTATCAGGGAGATTATCACTAGAGGAGATGTACTGGTGGAAAGGGTCCTTCAGTTGACAACATTGCAGATCCACTGACGAAGCCTCTAACTCAAATTGTGTTTGAGCGCCACCTAGAGTCTATGGGTTTAAGACATAAAGGTGATTGGCTTTAGTCCAAGTGGGAGATTGTTAGTTATGGGTGTCCTCAA
The DNA here is from genome assembly GCA_014218235.1 of Colocasia esculenta. NCBI lineage: Eukaryota > Viridiplantae > Streptophyta > Magnoliopsida > Alismatales > Araceae > Colocasia > Colocasia esculenta. The sequence continues at coordinate 141,837,016 of CM024757.1, forward strand.
GCCAATCATAACTTGTACAATCTTGTTCTTTAATAATAATAATAAGGCTTTTATATTCATTATGTGTAATTCGTTTATCGTTTCATTATGAAGTCCATGAATATGAGCGCAGGATACTAATTATGATGAGATCATAACAATGGGATTAATGTCCTTTAACGCATATTCTTAATTGTTCCTAGTCGGAGGATATTCGAGAAGGACATCGAATATCCGGTTAGACTAGTACAGGTTGCACCTACTCATATGATGAGGGTGACTGGTCTCATAGTCACTTGTGTGGAGACACTAAGGTGAATCTGTAGGTGCTCATTGGAGATGGGTTCACTGAACGTATCTGACTGATATCGCTGGATGGTAATGTTACCTAACTGTCAACCAGCTAGATTCATTGTCACAGTGGCGTGATTGGTCCTTAGACCTGAGACACCAAGGACACCTTGTTGGTGGACTTCTGGGTTTTGACCTTGACTTATAGATCTCTAGCCATGAGGTCTTAATCAGTTAAGTGTTTGGATCTAGCGGAATACCTTCGAAGGTGATTGTGTGGTCAATATGGGATCGCTCGCTCTCGATAATAAGAGAGTGAATGCTCTAGGGAATGCCTGATAGTCCCTGGCCAGGGCAAGACTACTTATCAGAAAAGGATTTTCTGATATTGTTATGCGGCATCTAAACCACGTGAGTGCACAATTAGGGTTTGACAGTTGACCATACCCTAAGTGCACTCGGGAGCATTGTATGAGCGAAGGATTATAGTCACGTGGTAACTGATGATAGAAAAAGGTTCCTTGATTGGGTTGCTGAACCCCAATGCTTTCCAGGATCAAGTGGTGTTGCTTGGCACCCAACTTGATTGGAAGCCTGGTCAATTATCGTGAGACGATAATTGATTGTGTAATTAATAATATGAGATATTATTAATTACAGTAAGTCAATAAAGAGTTATTGGCTTAATGGGCTGAAAACTGGACTAGCACTTGGGCCTAGAGGGTCACACGCAATAGAGTTCTGAGCAGACTGGGCAGATGGTCGTTATAGACAATAACTGGGTTTTGTGAAAAACCACAGTGTCTATAAATATTAGCGAAGAGTCAAACCCTGGGCCAAGCTACCAGCTCTCTCCCTGGCCGCCACCTCCTCTCTCTCTCCTGGGCGCCCCCACCTTCTCTCTCTCCTCTCTCTGGCACATGGTGGAGTTGAGATCCGGGAGACGTGTGGAGAACGAGGAGATCCCGTCTACGTCCGGAGCTCGCGTGGATACGTCTAGAGGCCGGACACCTGAACGGCTTAAAGCACCAGCGCCTCCAGCGCTACCTCCTCCCCGGATTCGGGAGTTTCGCAACCCTGCAAAGGTAAAGATCGGATCTTCCTACGCGGGGTTCTCCGTTTTTGTTCGATTATGACCGCCGACAATGATATCTACCTGAGGGAATCGCGTTTCCGCTGCGCTCTGATCGATTCCTTACAGGAGCTTGCTGAGAAGTGGTTGTGGAGCCATCTTGGAGGCTGTTGCTGCTACAACACAAGCTCCACTTGCTTATTCCTTCACTTGTGGTGCTTTCTCTTCTTCATTTTCTTCAATAGGTAGGATTCATATCCCTCTAGTTCAATTCGGTTCTCCATATGTAACAAGGAATTCGTGAGGAACGGATAATTTTATACTTGTGATTCTCTGTTTTCCTTCCAGTCATGGTAGAATTACTCTTGTTGGGAGGGGAACAACTTGGTTCTATTTTAGAAATCAATTCCTATCCTCTTCCTCTACCTTTGATCTTTGTTCATGATCTGGAGTCATGTAGAGTTTTAATATCTATAGAACTATGTGAGAACTTTTACTTAATTGTTAGGTACTTCAAGCCTTGATTTACATCCATGAAAACCTTGGAGTTTTAGTGTTTATCTTGTAGGAATCTTCCCAATAAACCATTGTTAACAAGATCAGGCTTCCAGTACTTCATTATGTCTAGTTTCTAGCTAGACAAGCTTGAATTGTAAACCTCTCATTTGCTCGCTTGTTCAGTTTAGAAACCACTGTGAGAACTCCAATTAGACTCTTCCATTTGATAAAAAACATGTCTTGGTTTATAAGTTCTATAATTAGGTGCTTAGAATAGATTACAAATCATTTCTGGAAGTTCTACTGCTACCTGTCGACAGCCAGCCCAAAGCTGTCAACAGGCGCATGTTTTCCAGAACTCCAAATGTCTGGACTGTAGCTATCTGTCGACAGCCAGCCCCTTTCTGTCGACAGATACCCACAGAGCCAGCAACCTAAGCTCTGTCTGTTGCCATCTGTCGACAGCCCCTTTATGGCTGTCGACAGCACCTGTCCTGCCTTGTATTTCAGCAACTTTTCATGATAGAACTCTTGCTTAAACTTCATCCTAATAGCCTACCAAGTTACCCCCTTAATTACTTTGGTATTTACTGTCATTCTACTATAAAGATTACCCACTTAGTCCTTACTCACCATTGATTATCCTTGAAGTTCACTACGAATGGTACTCCGTTGAGTCCATTCTTTTGTATTCGGTAATTGAGTTCATATAACTTGATGTCTTGAGAGTTCAATGCTTGAACACCATGTGAGATATGATTAATTGATGATGATGACATTTATGGGTCCTTGGACCCCCTTGATTAATATGCCTATGCAAATAGGGCTGGTCCAGTCCTGGGAGGAGCACCCAATTCATTTTCGGACCACGTGGAATGATAAAGGGCGTCGGGATGTCTGGCATTGCATCAAATACTTTTTGACTATGGTCATCATGATTCTTGTACTATGTAACTGACATATGAACCAATTCTTGAGCTATATACCTGAGCATGACCTGAGTTTTACTGTCATTGTATCAAGTTATTGTTCTGAAATCTGGTATTGTCTCTTTGATATCCGATTTATCTTTGCCTTGGCTATCGTGTAATCACCCTTGAATTAGAATTCTACTGAGCTAGTTAGCTCACTATTTCCTACTCTTTTCAGGTAACTCAGATGGGGGTGAAGTTTAAGGGCATGTGTGCTGAGTGGACCGACCGTGTCAAGCAAAGCCAACCCGTTTCTGTTTCTGTTTAGTAGTGTGAAGTGAGATGTATAAATTAAGTTGTTTTGATCTACTCCTCTCTTAGTTATTATGAGGAGTATCTGTGTAATAAAACTTCCGCTTATGACGTTATGAATGGTTAAATAATTATTACCTTTTGTGCCTGTTTTCTGTCACTTCCGATAAATAGCCTTTTATTAGGACGTGACAGGTATAGTCCCCCTCAAGGACACATATACACCCAGCCGCAGCTGGTCTTCTCTTCACAACCGGAAAAGGAATACAACACCCTGGAACCCTCCAGGTCTTCCTTCAACATGAAGGGAACAACACCCTAGAACCCCCAGGTCTTCCTTCAACACGAAGGGAATAACATAAAGATGTGTTCAAGGGATGATACGCCTCTGGACCAAGCTAATAGCACAATGCTTGATCCGAAGCGAAGACTGAGAGGAAAAGATCTACAAAGAAGAACACTCTCATTTCACACAAGCTCTCTCAAGGTTCTACACTAGACACAGAGAGCAAAGAGCTACAACAAGACGATGGAGTGAGACTTGAGCTCTTCTATGTGCTTGCAGATTTTGAATTCTTAAGATTTTTGTTATTCACGTCGGCACTAGTCTTCTATTTATATCTTCTTTGAAAAATGTAACGGTTGAAGTATCCGTTGTCTCTATGTTCCGAGAACGTTAAACTGCATGTCTTCCTTTGTAGTCAACGGTTCTTTGCGTTCCATGCATGTAAGAAGAAAATCCTTTTTGATATCCTCCAGCATCTACTTTATCCAACGTTGTATAGAGTCGTGCTGTCAGAGACCTGCACACATTAAATGCTAAAACGTAGACAGCTAGGCTGTCTCTTGTTGTCAGTCAACGTTAGAGTGAGAATACATCAAGATAGAACTTTCCATTCTGTCTTTCCAAAAATATATTACATGCAGGAGCATAAGAATAGAAGATATCTAGACATGCATCGTGCAGAGAAATGTACGATTATATTTAATGCATGGATAACAGAGAAATACGCGGGATGACTTTGACTTGTCAAGATATTCAATATCAAGTCGTTATAGCTCATGAAGTCGATATGAACATGACTTATGGAATCGTTGTGAATGAGTCATTGTTCATGTGAATGTTGCTCATTCGTAAACAAATCGTTGTACGCATAAATCGTTATGCATTCATAACCAAATCGTTATGAGCAAATCGTTATAACCAAATCGTTATGACCAAATCATTATAACACTATAAGTAAATCGTTATGAGCAAATCGTTATAACCAAATCGTTATAACACTATAAGCAAATCGTTATGAGCAAATCGTTATAACCAAATTGCTATAGCACTATAAGCAAATCGTTATGAGCAAATCGTTATAACCAAATCGTTATAACCCTATAAGAAAATCGTTATGAGCAAATCGTTATAACCAAATCGTTATGAGACTGTAAGCAAATCGTTATGCTCACTTAAGAAATCGTTGTGAGATTGAAATCGTTATACTCACTTGTCGAATCGTTATGAGAACAAATTGTTATGCTCACTTACAAAATCGTTGTGAGATTGAAAACGTTATACTCACTTGTCGAATCGTTATGAGAACAAATCATTATGCTCACTTACAAAATCGTTGTGAGATTGAAATCGTTATACTCACTTGTCGAATCGTTATGAGAGCAAATCGTTATGCTCACTTACGAAATCGTTGTGAGATCGAAATCGTTATACTTCAAAGCGAGTCGATGTGTACTTAGAGAAATTTCATGCTCTGAAAAATTAAGAACAACAATGTAACGATTTACTTACAAGTCTTTGCTTGATTTTGCCGGGTTTATTTCCTGTGACTAAGCTTCATAAAAACTTGTTAGATACTAATTGTTAGGATTTTGTTAATCACCAAAATAGATGTATAATTCATAAAATCATATGGGGATGATCTAATCATCAGCTCAAACACTATTTCTTACCCCATGAAGTGAAGCTAATCTCTAGGATGGATTCCATCAGGTACTTGTTAGAAAAGCCAGTTTTGTCCAATAGGTTAGCCCGCTGGCAGAGTTTCCTCTGTCAATTCGACATCACCTTCATAGTCCAGAAAGCCATCAAAGGATATGCCATTGCTGAGTACTTGGCCCATCTGCCAATTCCCTGCACCAACTCTATTTGAGAGGATTTTCCTGATAAAAAACTCTCGGTTATTTCCAAAGAACCTTTTTGGTACCTCCATTTTGATGGAGCTCTCAACTCTAGGGGTCGAGGTATAGGTGTTGTTCTGTTTACCCCCGAGGGTATCACTATTCCCCTTGCTTATCATCTCAATTTCCCTGCCACCAACAACATCTCTGAGTATGAGGCTCTTCTAGTTGGCCTTAGATGTTCTTACATCTTAAACGCACAGTATCTCAAGATCATAGGAGACTTCCAACTCGTTCTTAGGCAGGTCCCTTCAACTTACTCCACTCATAACCCCAAGCTCAAACCTTACCAAGATCTATTTACGTTATTAGACAAGTAGTTCCGCAAACTCATCTACATTCATACACCCCATTCTCAGAATATCCTTGTCGATGCCCTAGCATCGCTAGCTTCCTCTCTCTCTTTCCCTATAAGCCGTCGAGTCGAGACCATCATTGTCTCGAAGCTCCATATTTCCTCTATCCAGGACCCCTGGTATGAGAACCTTAGGGCTCCGTTAGAAGAGACAACTAGAAAGAAGAATTTGCAATAAGTGTTGATCACTGAGCTTGAAGATGTATTGGAAGAAGATAGGCCATGGTATTTTGAAATTGAGCAATATTACAAAGATGGATCCTACCCTGAAGGAGCAGATACTGAGGACCGTAAAGCAATCAGAAGAGTCGCATTTGGATACACGGTTGTGGGTGGAATTCTATATAGGCGCGCTTTTAATGGAGTCCTCACGAGATGTCTAAATGACGAAGATTCTTGGAAAGTAGTAGAAGGGGGGCATAGTAGTGCATGTGGAGGGCATGTTAACAGTCAAATGCTATCTAAGAAAATCCTAGGTAGATTGGCCAACCGTAGAAGAAAACTGTGCCATCTACGTATATAGGTGCATCAAATGCCAACTCCATGTGGATAAAATTCTTTCTCCCTCTTCTTCCCTTCATCCATTCTATGCTCCTTGGCCTTTCTCTATGTGGGCTTTTGATATCATCGGTCCTTTAGGTGATCTCAATGTTCAAATTAAACAAAAATCATTCATATAACTGCAACTGAGTATTTTACCAAGTGGTATGAAGCTGAAGCTTCACAGAAATCAAAGCAACCATAGTATGCCGCTTCATCATGAGAAACATCATCTCGTGGTTTGGAGTGCCAAGCAGCATCGTCACTGACAATGGGCCACAGTTTGTTTCTCAAAAACTCCAGGACTTCTATAAGAAGTTTCATATTTCATTACATCATTCATCACCATACTATCTGCAAGGCAATGGCCAAGCAGAGGCCACTAATAAAATCCTTCATAAAATCATAAAGAAAATATGTGAATCACACAAGTTCGCCGATTGGTCTGAAAAGCTAACAAAAGCTCTATGGGCTTACCGTACTTCTGTCCGTACACCCATGGAAAAACACCCTACGCACTACATACGACATGGAGGCAGTAGTACCATATGAGATTCTCATTCCATCCTTAAGAGAGCAGTTAGACAAAGAACTTAATCTCGACGAGTGTCGAGAGGCATTGTTAGTCAATTGGAACTCTTGGATGAATGACGCTTAGCGGCGGCCGATCATGTGCTTTCATATCAACAACAAACTTCATGATCTTATCAAAAGAAGGTAATCGAGCGCAAATTCCAAGTAGGCAATATGGTGGTGAAAAACATATTTGTCAAACTAGGAGGTCCAACCTACAAGCCAATTGGGAGGGTCTATATGCCATCAAGGAAGTTTATCTAGGGAATGCATATTGTCTAGTTAATGTCGAGGGTGAAGAATTGTCGCATCCATGGAATGGGTTGTATCTTAAAAAGGTTTTGCCCTTATGTATGTAAGAGTGGTGCCAGATAGACCCGTGTCAAGAGTCTGAAATTTCGTCTCCAGTCATCAAGAACAACCTTAAGACAAGATACTGCACACACACACATGGCAGCCTGGATGGTTTCACTTGCTACACACCATGCCTACGCAGTCCATGCTCGAGTAGTACAAAGGTCATTATCTCCTTAATTCAGTCAAAGTGTAGGGGCAAGGTCTCTCTAAGCAAAGCAACAGACTTCAACACATCCGATGAGAAGAAGAATCAAAGGGGCGGTCAAACCTGAACACGCTAAAATAATCAATAAAAGAAGAGCAAAAGAAAGAAAAGGGCATGGGAAAGAGTGGCAAAGTTCCTACAAGTACTAGTGTATGCATGTCCCGACCAGTCAAGCAAAAGAAAAAAAAAAAACAAGCTGAGAGAGAAGTCCAGAAGCCCCATCGCAACAGACCGAATCTCTAAGGGATGTGTTGCAGGAGGTGCTGAGTCTTAGATATTTAAACCCACATTAGACTTCCCTTAAAGTTATCTTTAATCTCTTCTATAAGACCGGGCTGCCCCTCAGGTATGGCCTGGCTAGCTGCACCGTTGAGCAGGGGCAACTGCCTAGGGCATGTCACCACTTAAGCACGTCTAAACTTAAGGGAGTTCCTAATGAAAGGCGAAGGAACGAGGATCCCTAACCAGTGGTTGAATCGCTCTCTATGTTGTGGTACCAAAGTGGGTCGCTACCTTCCGCCTCACACGTTTTTTTTTTAGAAGGGCTAATGTTGAACCACTTTATTACCTTCATATTTTGGTGCTAACAAAATTTATGATGTAACTTAAATTGAACATTTTGTTTCATCTGTGTCGCATCAATCTCATAGCAAAATGCCAAGTCTCTCAATGATGAAATAAGGCGCACTAAAATGCTAAATCGATGTTCATTCAATATACATCGATTTCTATTCAAAAGTGCCACATCGATTTCACTAACAACGATTTCATAAGTTACACAACGATTTGAACGTGTAACGATTCGTTAAGTGAAACATCGATTTTATCGTGCAACGATTTGATAAGTGAGCACAACGATTCGCCCTCACATCGATTTGCCTTCTATAACGATTCGTTAAGGCTCATAACGATTTGATAAGTGAGTGCAACGATTTGCCCTCACATCGATTTGCCTTCTATAACGACTCGTTAAGGCTCATAACGATTTGATAAGTGAGAACAACGATTTGCTCTCATATCGATTTGGTTCTCACAACGATTCGATAAACGCCATAACGATTTGGTCTCACATCGATTTCATAAGTCAAATAACGATTTGGTCGCCATAACGATTTGACAAGACTCATAACGATTTGGTTGCCACATCAACTCGATAAGTCAAACATCGATTTGCCCATCGATTTGCCTATACTTATAACATCGATTTGCTAGTTATAACGATTTGCTAAGACTTACAACGATTTGCCATTCATAACTATTTGTTAAGTCTTATAAATATAACGATTTGATAAGTCATTTTCACATCGATTCACTTCACCTAAATATAGATTTCTTATAATCTTTTGAAGTGATTTTGGCGGTCAATACAAAGTCAAATATCTTCTGACAGAAAAAGCTGCATGCATATTTCAGAGTCTTGTCAGAAAAAGATATGACCTACTATTTTCAGTATGTTAGCAGAAACACAGTGGTATACACCGTTTATCATAAACACTCTTTTGTGCTAACACTCTCTTCTATGCTTACAGACCTCGAAGACCACCAAAGGTTGATTAAGACAAATGAAGAGCAACGGTTAGAATTCCAACGGATCTCTTCAACGGATCCATTCAAAAGCTATTCATATAAAAGATGAGTGTGGCTGAAGAACAAGATAGAGATTTCCTGAAGATCATTCAAGGAGTGTACAACCAGTGAGAAACCTCAACGCCACATACACTCAAAGAAAGAGAGAAAGAGCCTGAGCCAAGAAGAAGCAAGTGCAAGCGTCTCAAGCATTCAATCCTTCAAGCTTTCTTTTCTCTCTTCATTCTCTCTCCGAGCTCATTGTAAATCTGGGGGGAGAGTCTGTGACTGTGAGCTAGTTCTCAGTGTTCATCTTGTAATAGCTCTCAATCTGATCTTTCTTTTCTAAGAAAGATTTCTGTCCAGCTGTAGGCCTGTATACAGTGTAGAACCTAGCTAGGGGTTTGTGTCTAGCAGAACCGCACTGGGGTTTGTACTAGGAGGTTTGCTTCTGAGCCTGTAAAAGAAGTGGGCTGCCTTCTTACCCGGGAAAGAGAAGGCCAGCTGGGGTGCTGGGTGTTGTAGTGTCCTTGAGGGGGACTGTACCCTTGGTTAGTAAAATCTCAAGAGGTTTCTTGGGAACTGGATGTAGGACTTCCATGTGGGAAGGGCCGAACTAGGATAAATTCATGTGTCCTTTGTGTGATTGTTCCGCATTGCTACTCTTCATCACACTAACTAACCAAACTTTCAAGTGTTAATTTTCTGTGTTTAAGTTTCTATTTCAGATTTCAGAAAACCTATTCACCCCCCCCCCCTCTAGGTTAGCTTGCTGTCGTACTCAAATAAAGGAGGACCAACAAGTGGTATTAGAGAGGGTCTTGAACATTCAAAGAAGATCCAAAGATCTTAGAGCAAAGATCCATGGCAGCTCAAGGATATGCTGAAAGACAATCAGTCACCAGACCTCCATTCTTTGATGGAGAAGACTACCAATATTGGAAGATGAGGATGGATTGCTTCATTCGAGGCACAGACTTTGATCTGTGGCAGGTAATTGAGGTAGGTGACTTTGTTTTGTTCCTGTTGAAGGCACTGCTGCCATTACACCTGCTGATAAAAGTAAACTATCTCTAAATTTTAAAGCAAAAAATTATTTATGTGTGCTGTATCTAAAAAGGAATTTAGTAGAGTATTTGCATGCGAATCTGCTAAGAAATAGGGATAAACTGTAGATAACTTATGAAGGAACGATAAAGTGGAACAAACTAGAATAATATTCTTGTTTCATAATACGAACAATTTAAATGCTTTCCAAACGAAAACATTACTACTATGTATAATAGATTTTCAAGCATAGTAGTAGGTTTAAATTCTCTTGGTAAAACTCTTTCAATGAAGAAACTGTTAGAAAGATACTTAGGTCTTTAACTATTTCATGGACACCTAAAGTAACCGCTATTGAAGAAGCCCATGATTAACCAAATTGTCAATTGATAATTTAATAGGTTCTCTCATGGCACATGAAATAAATATGGGAGGACTATCTGAAAGCTCATCTAAGAAAAAGGTACTAATGCTCTTAAAGTTGTAGCTGCTCCTTCTCTTCTAGTTCTCAAGATGCAGATTCTAAAGATAGTAATGTGGATGAAGTATTGTCCAAGCTTTAGAAGATTTTAAAGAAGAAGAAAAAGGATCAAGGAGGATTCAAAGAAAGGAGAAAAAGGAGAAAGAACCAGTCTGCTATGAATGCAGAAAAACCTGGACATCTGAAACCAGATTGTCCAAGGCTCAAGAAGACTGGTCAAACCGAGAAGCCCAAGAAGCAGCACAATAAATTTAAAGGAAAGCATGGCAGCTGCTTGGGAAAATGATGAGGCCACAGTCATAATCATCAAGCTCAGAATCAGAGAAAGAGCAGGTAAATCTAGCCCTCATGGTGGGACTAGATGAGGTTCATTCTGACTCATTTTTCAATTCTTGCATAGATTCAGGGTCAGAATCGGAAGACTTAGAAGAAGTCTTTAATGAACTGTATGAAAAACATAAGGGTGTTAGAAAGAACTAAAAAATCTGAAAAACAACACTACTTGCCTAGAAAACACCAACTCTGATCTTAAATCCGAATGGAGCAACTAGAAAAACAATTAAAAGAATGCAAAGTAATAATTATCTTTTAAATGAAAATTTAAAAAAATAACAATAATGAGAAGTTAGAATTAGAAGAAAAATTAAAAACTCTAACTGAAGAAAATCTTTATTTAAAAGAATCAGTGAAAAATTAACTAAAGGGAAAACATCCTTAGCCCTATGCTTAAAATGGTCAAAATCTGGAAATAATAAACAAGGGCTTGGATATATACCCCCAGAAAAGGAAAAACAAGCCACAATTCCGGGTAAATATCATTTACCAAAATTTGTAAAAGAAACCAACACACCTCAGAAAAAGAAACCTGAAATATCCAATGTGCATCAAAATAAAAAGGTTTCTAAAAAGTTTGTTCAAATCAAGGGCAATCAAAACTGTAAAATAAACTATATTCATTGTTGCTCTCATTGTAATAAATTAGGACACACCGTAAAATACCTGCACATAAGGCACTTAGTTGAATTCCTAAATATTATCTTCATGCATCTACCATCAAGAACCCAAAAGGATTTGGGTACCTATTTCTGAAAAGTTGTGTGCAGGGTAGCCTTGGAGCATCAGGATCAAGGATGCTCAAGGCAAGGATGACTGCAGACTCTCCACTCAATCATATCTGAAGAGAAGTAGTCACAAAGATTGAATGTGTTTATGTTGTACTAACAATGTTTGCAAGTTTTTTATGTTAAAGCTCTATGTAGATAAAAATCTCGAAGACTTGACAAACAACATGTGAAAGGTCAAGACCAACAGGATCTGACTTGCCTCACATTAAGGGGGAGTCTCACTCAGGGGGAGCACAGATTAAGGGGGAGTTATTCATATCAACAAACACATGTTGAACCCTCAATGTAAGAAATTCTCAAATGGGGAGAGAAATGGATGGTAAGATCCTTCCTTTTTGGTTAGTGACAAAAAGGGGGAGAGTATGTATGTCCTGTGAATTTTCTGTAGTTTCTATAGTATTTTAAATCAGAAAATTCTCATAAATTTTGTCATCACCAAAAAGGGGGAGATTGTTGAACCACTCTTTATTACCTTCATATTTTGGTGCTAACAAAATTTATGATGTAACTTAAATTGAACATTTTGTTTCATCTGTGTCGCATCAATCTCATAGCAAAATGCCAAGTCTCTCAATGATGAAATAAGGCGCAATAAAATGCTAAATCGATGTTCATTCAATATACATCGATTTCTATTCAAAAGTGCCACATCGATTTCACTAACAACGATTTCATAATTTACACAACGATTTGATCGTGTAACGATTGTTAAGTGAAACATCAATTTTATCGTGCAACATTTGTTAAGTGAAACATCGATTTTATCGTGCAACGATTTGATAAGTGAGCGCAACGATTCGCCCTCACATCGATTTGCCTTCTATAACGATTCGTTAAGGCTCATAACGATTTGATAAGTGAGCGCAACGATTTGCCCTCACATCGATTTGCCTTCTATAACGACTCGTTAAGGCTCATAACGATTTGATAAGTGAGAACAACGATTTGCTCTCATATCGATTTGGTTCTCACAATGATTCGATAAGCGCCATAACGATTTGGTCTCACATCGATTTCATAAGTCAAATAACGATTTGGTTGCCATAACGATTTGACAAGACTCATAACGATTTGGTTGCCACATCAACTCGATAAGTCAACATCGATTTGCCCATCGATTTGCCTATACTTATTACATTGATTTGCTAGTTATAACGATTTGCTAAGACTTACAATGATTTGCCATTCATAACGATTTGTTAAGTCTTATAAATATAACGATTTGATAAGTCATTTTCATATCGATTCACTTCACCTTAAACATAGATTTCTTATAATCTTTTGAAGTGATTTTGGCGGTCAATACAAAGTCAAATATCTTCTGACAGAAAAAGCTGCATGCATGTTTCAGAGTCTTGTCAGAAAAATATATGACCTACTATTTTCAGCATGTTAGCAGAAACACAGTGGTATACATCGTTTATCATAAACACTCTTTTGTGCTAACACTCTATTCTATGCTTACAGACCTCGAAGACCACCAAAGGTTGATTAAGACAAATGAAGAGCAATGGCTAGAACTCCAACGGATCTCTTCAACGGATCCATTCAAAAGCTATTCATATAAAAGATGAAGTATGGCTGAAGAACAAGATAGAGCTTTCCTGAAGATCATTCAAGGAGTGTACAACCAGTGAGAAACCTCAACGCCACATACACTCAAAGAAAGAGAGAAAGAGCTTGAGCCAAGAAGAAGCAAGTGCAAGCGTCTCAAGCATTCAAGCCTTCAAGCTTTCTTTTCTCTCTTCATTCCCTCTCCGAGCTCATTGTAAATCTGGGGGGAGAGTCTATGACTGTGAGCTAGTTCTCAGTGTTCATCTTGTAATAGCTCTCAGTCTGATCTTTCTTTTCTAAGAAAGTTCTGTCCAACTGTAGGACTGTATACAGTGTAGAACCTAGCTAGGGGTTTGTGTCTAGAAGAACCGCACTGGGGTTTGTACCAGGAGGTTTGCTTCTGAGCCTATAAAAGAAGTGGGCTGCCTTCTTGCCCGGGAAAGAGAAGAAGACTAGCTGGGGTGCTGGTGTTGTAGTGTCCTTGAGGGGGACTGTACCCTTGGTTAGTGAAATCCCAAGAGGTTGCTTGGGGACTGACGTAGGACTTCCATGTGGGAAGGGCCGAACCAGGATAATTCCTTGTGTCCTTTATATGATTATTTATTTGCTTCCGCACTGCTACTCTTCATCACACTAAACTAACCAAACTTTCAAGTGTGAATTTTCTATGTTTAAATTTCTATTTTAGATTTTAGAAAACCTATTCACCCCCCCCCCCCTCTAGGTTAGCTTGCTGTCGTACTCAAATAAAGGAGGACCAACAGCTAACGCCGACATTAGGCATCATTCAAAATCTAAAAAAATCAAATATTTCAAAATCTAAATAAAAATAAATATTCCAAAATCCAAAAAATCAAATATTCCAAAATATAAAAAAATTAAATATTCCAAAAATTAAAAAATCAATTATTGTAAAATTTAAAAAATAAAATAATCCAAAATCTAAAAAATCAAATATTTCAAATTAATAAAGCTTAGCCCCCTGACCACTATTAAGCATAGGGTTAAATGGATCTCTTACTTATGCAAGGGGCTAAGTCTAAGAATGGATCTAACCTTTTTTGTTTGTTTGTGATGTACAATAGATACAAAGTCAGAAGATCACACAAAGAAAACCATTGCAGTCTTATATATATATATATATATATATATATATATTATATATATATATATATATATATATAAACTGATTTTTTGTACATAAGTAACAAAAGGAAAGAGCACAAGTCTAGGCTCCACCACCCTCTCTAGAGCCCTCCTGATGGCAATCTGATAGGGGCAACGTCGCCCTGCCGCCTGTAGTGTTGCCCTCCTCCCTCCGGTGGTGCTGCTCACCCTCCTCGTTTGTCCGACGACTGTAGGAACTCGCAATGTAATGACCCCCTTTATACCGATACGATTATACCAATCCACATCGATATAAAACGTGTCGTCACAGTGGGACATGTACCCAACACAACACAGTAGGTAGAGATGTACACAAATAACAAAGGAAAGTACAACAGAATTATAAGTAACTCTTATTCCATCATTACCACACACATCTCACAGTCTATATAGTAGAAAAATAAATATACAAAGTCCACAAATGAACAAGTCCATATCACGACATCGTCTCACATACTAAGTAAAAGAAAGTACAAGCTATGTGAATAGCTCTCCAAATCTCAGCTACTCCTCTCTCTCGGAGTCGCTCATCGCTATCTCCTCCTCGATCTCAGGAATACCTACCTCACCTATATGTTTAAGCAAGGATGAGTCTTCACAAAAGGCTAAGCAAGCAACCCATTGGTACATCCAAACACTTATCACATTCATTCTACACAAGTTTAACATATAGTGCAATTTATCACATGATTCATGTAGCAATAAGCAAGTACTAAATGAACAATCTATAACATGCTAACTACACATGGATTTAATATAACTCATGGTACTCAACATAGCTCATTTTATGGCACATTTCCAAGCATCTAAATCATGAATTAAACACATATCTACTAGTGATATGAGCATGATATACCACATTCAACATGCTCATATGTCACAAATTTTCACCTTTTACTTGCTGTTTTAACATAAAAGTAACATAATCATATGGTTTCACATTCTTACACATTAAACCACATTAACACATCACTTTCACATATTCACTTTGCACATTCACACTAAATTCACATTTTTACACATCTTTTGTCGTGACACATAGTCCGAACCACTATAAAGGACACATCACACACATATCATATACCCATCACCTAGGCAATACAGTGACGAATCTTGGTAACTGTGCAGAACCAGGAGAAGCACTCTCCACCCTAACCAGTGGTACTTGTCCACCTATAGGATTTCATCTTGATGCCCACAGAATATCACATACAGATTGACCCTTCCCATACGGACTTTTTTACAGTACGGCTCCATAGCCTTCTATGGTAACAGTGTCAATCTCGGCACATTAATCACTTAATCACATTATTCACATGTTTAACATAATTCTCATGCATATACTAGACTAATCACATGCTTTAAGACACCACACTCATCTCAGATTACAGAAGTAGTCATTACTACTTAACAATATTAAAACATGTTTAACATAGCCTAATCATGATACTAATTATCAGAAAACATCACTTTTAACTAGTCATGCTTAATATGACCTTTAATGGCTTACAACTAGAAATAATAGTCATGGATGTCAGAACATGCTCAAATTTTAATCATAGATCATACACATGGAATATATTAGATGTCTAATTTTTCAGAATTTTCTCCACAATATATCTATTTTTAACATTTAACACAGATCTCAGGCAATTAACAGGATTATGTATTAAAAACATGATGAACATGAAACTAACGACTCTATCCATCTTGAAATATGTACATAGGAACCCTAAGTTCATAAAAAAATTTGAGACAAAATACAACACATACTTAATTTATTCAAATTAAACCTATTATGGCACATTTATTTACCCATGATAGGATTCTAAAATTTACAAGTATGGTCAGAAAAATATCAAAATTTTATGGTTTAGTCTAAATTATGTATATTACATGACAAAAATCCTAGGACCCACTCATACATTCAAAATTTTCAAAAGATTTCATCATACACACTAAAACATATTTCTAGAAGAGTGAAGAACTTAACGGCAAGGTCTTTGCCATCAGGTATTTGCCGTCAAGGGTGGTTAATGGCGTGATCAATTGCTGTCAACTCAGGAACTTAACAGCAAGGTTGTTGCCGTCAACTTCCTGTGTGTAGAAAATGAGACCGAAACCAGAAGAAAAGAGAATTTGGGGGTCTAGGACACGAGACAAAAACCCTTAAAAATCGTAAAACTCTAGGTGATAGGCATATGAATGAAACCCCTAGGTTACTTGCCTCTAGAAAACTCCCTGAAGATCGGATTAGGGTGATGAAACCCTCCTCGGCCAAGCCAAAGAGGTAGCCTTCATGGGTTTGAATCGACCTCCACGACCAAGCGAACGATCTTCCAACAATGAGAGAGCTTCTCCACGTTCAGAAGGACCTCCCTCTTGCAAAAAAAACACCGATGCTGCCCTGGTTTGTCGGATCTACCACCTCCAAACTCTCTCTTATGAAACCAATAGCCCTAGCTGAGCAAAAACCCTCTCTTTGCAGAGATGACCTAGTTTTATAGGAGTTGGGTCGTAGGTATCCCAGGAAAGAGAAATCCCAGCCGACGTGGAGATTCCAAGTTTATCTCCAGGAGAAATGGGGATGGTTTCAGAGAAAAGAAACCCAACGCAACTAGAGAAGTTAATGTCCAATTGGTTTCCATCTACATGAAGTAGACGTCAATCGATTTTGATGTCAAGATCCTCAAGTCAGATGGTAAATGGCACATAGCTTGCCGTCAACCAATTGTAACATCAAAGGATGTTGACATTAAGAAGGAATTTGGCAAGTCATAAAATGCACAGAAAACTAAGCCTTACACCCTCTCCCCCTAAAAAAAACTTCATCCCCGAATTTAGAGAAAAGGTACTAACCGAACAGATGTGGATACTACTTCTTCATGGCCTCCTCGAGCTCCCATGTAGCCTCCTCTCGTGAGAAGTTCCTCCACAACACCTTCACAGAAGCTATAGCATTGTTCCTGTGGTGCTGAACCTTACGATCCAAGATAGCCATTGGTCGCTCCACATATGACAAATCTGGTTGAAGTTCCATTAGCTCGCGGCTGATAACAAGTGACGGATATCGCACGTATCTTCTAAGCATAGACACGTGGAATACATGGTGCCACACTTGCTAAATGCTAGCTCGTACGTCACACGGCCCATCCGCTTGAGAATCTCAAATGGGCCAATAAACCTCGAACTTAGCTTGCCATGCCTGCCAACCTGACAACACCTCGCATAGGTGATACCTTGAGGAAAACATGCTCGCCAACCTCGAACTCCAAGTCTTTCCTTCTGTTGTCGGCGTAGCTCTTCTGCCTATCCTACGCTGTAGTCAACCTCTGCCTGATGAGCTGGATCTTGTCTGATGTTTCTTGAACCAACTGAGGTCCCACCATTTGTCTATCTCCAGTCTCCTCCCAACACAAGGGAGACCTACAGGGCCGAACGTATAGTGCCTCAAATGGAGCCATACTTATACTTGTGTGGAAGCTATTGTTATAGGCAAAATCCACAAGAGGTAGGTGATGTTCCCAGTCGCCCTTCCAGTCAAGCACGCATGCTCTCAACATGTCCTCGAGCATCTGAATCATCCTCTCGGACTGACCGTCTATCTGAGGATGGAAAGCCAAACTAAGCTTCAACTGAGAACCCATCGCCTCCTGGAGACCCTTCCATAGCCTCGACGTAAACACGTTTCTTTCCGTCTAATGGACTTAGACACTCCATGTAGTCTCACAATCCTGTTCACATATAGCCTCACCATGTTCTCCACAGACTGCTTCTTTCTCATAGGTAAAAAGTGAGCAGTCTTGGAGAAATGGTCCACGACCACCCATATCGAGTCATTTCCCTTAACTGATCTGAGAAAACCCGTCATAAGTCCATGGTGATTGCTTCCCACTTCCATACCGGTATCTCCATCTTCTACATAAGGCCTGATGGGATCTGACGTTCGGCCTTGACCTGCTGACACACTAAACATCGGGACACGAACTCTGCCTCATCCTTCATACCTGACCACCAGAAGGATCGCTTCAAGTACTGGTACATCTTGGTGTTGCCTGGATGAATGGAGAATTGTGACCTGTGAGCTTCTGCAAGAACTTGCCCTCGAACCTCCACGATGTCTGGTACACATACTCTGTGCTAAAATCGGATAATGTCGTCCTCATCACGAGCAATGCTTGCCTTGCCCACCATCTCCTAAAGTCTAGGATCTGCTCCCTGCTGCTCTATTACCTCGTCTAACACCGTGGATCTGATGGACAACTGTGCCCCGAATGCTCGGCATAACTGTGGCTCTAACTCGGTCATGGCACACGCTACATCCTTAAGCATCTTCCAATCTTGCTGAAGTAGAGACCTTTTCTTGCTGAGTGCATATGTCACGACATTCGCCTTCCCTTGATGGTACTGAAGCTCGAAGTTGTAGTCCTTGAGGAACTCGATCCATCTCCTCTGCCGCAGGTTCTATTCCTTCTAAGAGAACAGGTACTTCAAGCTCTTGTGTCTGTGAACACCTTAAATCTGACACCATAGAGATAATGTCTCCAGATCTTTTTGCATGGACCACAGTTGCTAACTCCAAGTCATGGGTCGGATCGCTCATGCTCCTTTAGTTGACGAGAAGCATAGGCAACTACCTTACCATACTACATTAAAACACAACCAAGGCCTATCTACGAAGCATCTGAATAGATTGCAAAACCCTCAGCACCACTAGGCAATATTAACACGGGTGCAGATGTCAGCCTTGTCTTCAGCTTTTAGAAACTGCTCTCACACTCTTCGGTCCATACGTACTTGACCCCTTTCCTGGTTAACTTGGTTAAGGCACTGCTATTGAGGAAAAGCCTTCTATGAATCATTTGTAATAACCTACTAGACCAAGAAAGCTCCTGATCTATGATGGTGACCTAGGAGCCTCCCATTCTATCACTGTCTGCACCTTCGCTGGATCAACAGCAACTCCAGCACCTGAGATGACATGCCCAAGAAATGAACCTCGCGCATCCAAAAGTCGTACTTGCTGAACTTGGCATACAACTTGTGCTCATGGAGAACTTCTAGAACTGTCCTCATGTGCTCACGGTATGTAGCCTCATCAGGGGAGTAGACTAGTACATCGTCTATTGAACACCATAATAAAACTATCCAAGTATGGCCTGAACACCCTATTCATGAGATCTATGAACACTGCAGGGGCGTTTTAGACCAAACGGAAGTACAAGGAACTCGTAGTGTCCATAACGGGTCCTGAATGCAGTCTTGGAAGCATCCTCCTCCTTGATCTTCAATTGATGGCAGCTTGATCGCAGATTGATCTTGGAGAAACACAGACTCATTCTGGAGCTGATCAAACAAATCATCAATGTGTGTAGAGGGTACTTGTTCTTCATGTCACTGGTTGAGATTCTTGTAGTCTATGCACAGCCTGAGAGAACCATCCTTCTTCTTCATGAATAGTACAGGTGCGCCCCATGGTGACACACTAGGGCGAATAAACCCTTATCGAGCAACTCCTACAACTGCTACCTCAACTCAGCTAACTCCGTAGTGGTGCCATCCAGTAGGGAGCCTTAGAGATAGGTGAAGTGAATGGAAGCAACTCAATAGTGAACTCTATCTCCCTTGCTAGTAGAATTGCAGACAAATCATCAGGGAACACGTTTGGGAATTCCTACACAACCTCAATCTCTTTAAGGGTAGGTGACTGATCGGCCTTAGGAATCAAGACACACTGGCAAGGAAAGCGTCACAACCCTGTTCACCATTGTCACAACCTTCATAGTGGAGATCACAAACTTTCCAGCTAGATTCCTAGGCAAAGGATGTGAGAACTCACCTCTCCAGGAATACGGAAAGTAATTCTCTTCCTCCTACAATCACCAGGGCATAGTGCTCCTCAAGCCAATCTAGACCAAGTATAGCATCATAGTCTTTCATCTTGAACAAGTAGAAACCCCAAACAAACTGTGGTGGCCAAATCTGGCCACCTAGGCCCATGATGGCTCGTTACGGCCCGCTCGCGTCATATCATGGGCGTGGCCCTATGTCATTGTGCCACGTCCTCATCAGGGGTTTCAGAGGCCTTCGAAACTGGAAGGGCCCGCTTCGCTGAGGGGTCTTCTGTCATCTTTCGACTCTTCAGCCCGAGCACTGCCCCTAGCACCCGCAGCCTCCCCCCCGGCACCATCAACTACCTTAGAGGTCGCATTTACATAGCAACCACCTCGGTGGGGGGCATGGGGGGCAGGATACCCCGATGGTAGCAGCAACCTCCTCACACGTCCCCGTCGTCGCAGCTGTTTTTTCAGTGGCCCTTGCAGCAGAGGCCACTTCTTGCCCTTTGGATGGAGTTGCGCTTGGCGCCGGGCCATCGCGCTGCTAGCAGCCACCTCAGCAGGGGCGGAAACTTCCACTGCATCTGCGTCCTCCCCCCCCGCCGAGCAGGAGATGCTGCAATTTCTTCACTCCTTCCGGGAGGAGCCCCCGCAGTGTTCTGGTAGCA